>JAKOOJ010000038.1:240000-315000 GCA_022577455.1 Arizona elegans
GTATATATATATATATATATATATATATATGTGTGTGTGTGTGTGTGTGTGTGTGTGTGTGTGTGTGTGTGTGTAGAACATCTGTAGAGGTGCATATAATTGCTCTCCTAGGAAATCAGTAGGCTGCTGCACTTCTCTTGAAATAGTGCTACAACATTTCTATTTTATTCGGATCACTCTTATTATTTAAAAATAAATAAAACTAAGCAAATATTATCGACCATTTCTCTTGTCTCTTTGTATTTAATGTTGTTGCACTTAGAAAAAAAATTACTTTAAGGACACTTTGCAGCCCATGATTTGGTTACCAGTTAGATATATCTAATGCTTGCAATTATTTAAATATAAGATATTGTTATTATGCCTTGTGAAACTTTACCAATTAAAGTAAAGAAGCAACACAAAGACGATTAAACATTAGACTCTCCTAAGATTAAGATAACTTTTCGAAAAGTTAATGAAGATAGTATTTCCCCGGTCCCGAGATATTTGACCTTTACTTACTGACAGGATATTATTATGAAACACTTCCGTATAGATATTTTGATATGTCTTTTCAGAAAGTCAAGCCAGGAAAAGTGACTCGTTACACTGAGAGGCATTTGGTTATGGTTCAAACCATTAAATGTGATCTATAGCTGTGATGGCGAACCTCTGGCATGTATGCCAGAGGTGGTATACAGAGCCCTCTCTGCTGGCACACATGCCATCACCCCAGGTTGAATCTCTGTGGTGTTTCTTCCATGAGCTTCTGTTTCCCTGCAAACGACAAAACAGAAGCTCATGAAAGAAAAAGATCTTACCTCTTGCCACTCTGCCGGTGTTGGGATGACCCGCCTCCCGCCAGCCACCTGGTCTGCAGGTCTCTGCTGCATATGCATTCATCTCCGTGTGTGCTCGTGCACCTTTCAGTTTGGGCATGTGTGCAGTTTGAGTGCCTAAAAGGTTCGCCATCACTGGTCTATAGAGTTAAGAGATGCCATCTTCTTTCAGCCATATTTGTAATATTGAGACCATGTTCCAACACCCTTATAAAATAGTCCTTGGAGAATGTAGAAGGGAAGATGCTTGCAATAGTCCCTTGGCGAGATAGGTGGCAAATAAATTTAAAAATAAATAAATAAACCTACGACCAGCTATCCAACCCTTCCTCTTTCTTCCTGCCTGTGATCTTAGCTCATTTTTGTCTTTTTGTTGAACAGTTGAGCAGCAGAGTAAGCTAACTCTGAACACAGATTTAGTTTCCATGAATTCACGGATCAAGTTTCTGTGAACGTAGCTCCAATATTCCAATGTTTTCCCTCAATATCTTCCTGTGATAGAACTCAAACATCTTTAGCAATAAAGATTATGCTGCAGATTTGCGCTTTCTTTTGCAACGTGCTAGCTCTCTTTACATTATATTAACATAAAATCAGCTGAGACAACTTCACCCTCAGAAAAGAAAGATTTACAATGGCTATAAAACTGGTGGCCCAATCCTTAGAAGTATCAAAGTTGCAGCTGTGGAGGTGGTCAACTGCGGAGCGGTGGAGATAACTCAGTTGGTCTCTTCATACATTATCTTTAGTGAAGTGTGCAAACCAGTATCTGCGTTTCCTGTGTCGGATGAGAAGAACACATCTTTCTCCTTCTCATTTTAATGAACTGCATAACGGTTTGTTTTGGTGGCAGCTGTGCCTCAGATAGAAAGTCCATACAGAGAATGGTGAGGACAGCAGAGAAGATTAAAGGAAGCTCGCTTCCTGTTATTCAGGATACTGCTTATAAGCACTATGTGCTTAGAATTCAAAGCTTTGTTAGAGACCCCACACACCCACTTTACGGTCTGATTCTGTTGCTCCCCTCTGAGAGGAAGTTTTGAAGTATTTCTAGCAGGAGTACCCAATTCTATAATAGCTTTGTTCCCTATGCCATCTGTCTGGAAAACTCGCAAGATTTGTTTTTCTCGCCATGTACATGTATACATCCAAACTAGACTGTGATGTTTCTCTGTGTCATATATGTGTGTGTGTGTGGGGAGTATATGCAAAATGGTTATCTTTTGAGAGCTGAATGCAATGAAATTTCATTTTAATATATGCTGATTAGTGTACATTTAAAGTGACAATAAAGATTCTGTTCCGTTCCGTTCCGTTCCGTTCCGTTCCGTTCCGTCCCGTCCCATTCCATTCCATTCCATTCCATTCCATTCCATTCCATTCTATTCTATTCTATTCTATTCTATTCTATTCTATTCTATTCTATTCTTCTCGTGGTATGTGAAAGTATTTATTTTACAACAAAGATATACCTGGGTAGCATCTTCATAAAATTACAGTACAATGGGAATATCCACTCAATTTTAAAAAATAGCAGAGTTCACTAAAGGTTTCCCCATTCAGTTTGATAAGGCTTATCCTGTGTAAACATCTGTAGGATTTCACTTTTAATGTATTTAGTTTAAGGCTCTATTGATTACCAGAAATTAATGTCATAACTTTTATACTAAGGATAGTGTTTTATGGATTATTTTTTGTTTGCTTTCACTCTGACGTCTCGTAGAAAATATACAGATGTTCTATTAATTATGAACTAGGTTTTTTTTCCTAGTTAGTTTGAAAAAAATAGTCCACCTGTAAAATAAATTGACATGGGGGCTGCTTTTCCCACAGGTCTTCTAAAGACTTTTAAAATATAATATTCCATCAGCCTGTTGACCTTAGCTGACTCTGTGTTTACATATTTTATGCTTTTCAGTATCTGTTCTTATTTATTGATTTATAAATTTACAGTTCAAACAAAATTAAAAAGAAGGGAAAAATGCATATTTATAAGACGGATGCAATGTATTGAGAGAAGGAACAAGTGACATGAAATAGGAGATAGAACAGATAAATCAATTAAGATAGAATAAAGTTTTTCAACGTACAGAAATAGCAAGGTTAAAGCAGTAAATAACATTGAGTTGCTATTTTTCTAGACCTCCAAATTACCATTCACTCCAGGCAAAATTTAGCAAAAAAGCTCTATCTATCTATCTATCTATCTATCTATCTATCTATCTATCTATCTATCTATCTATCTATCTATCTGTTGTGACTCTGGCTCCCAAGCCTGGCCTCATGGAGGAAGATGACTCTGAAAGTGATGGGGAGGAACTGACAAGGCCTCCCTCTCCAGGACCCTCCTTTCTGGCAACGCCTCAGGTCCCAGCTGAAGGCCTGTCAGAGCACTCACTAATAGGGAGTGATGAAGATCAATCTTGGATTGATCCCAGGCAGCGTCGGAGGGAGAGGCGTGCGCAGCAAAGGAAGAGGTGTAGAAGGGCCAGAGATTGCTGAATCACTGAGCCATGCCCCACAGGGGATAAAAGTGGGTGGGGTTGCTCTGCAGGCTCTGTGACGGACAAAAACTGCATATCATGAGCTTCGGATGGGATATTTTTCGCAATTAAGGCTTGGACTTTGTGAATGACTTCTGACTACTCTTTGAACTCTTGGTTGCCCCGGCAACGGACTACAGATACGCTGACTCCTGTTTCTAGAGGTGATAAGAAACTTGGCAGGCATTTGGAAAGTAGCTGCTAGAACTTGTATCTGCCAAAGGGATTCAGGTTGGCTTGTAAAAATAAATTACTGGTAGACGTCTTTTGCTCATGTGTCTGCCTATGTGAGGTGGGGGGACAGAACACTATCTATCTATCTATCTATCTATCTATCTATCTATCTATCTATCTATCTGCTTGAAAAAGATTGAGGCATTGTAAGAAAATAACATTGTATTTAAAAATATCTCAGGGTGGATTTGGACTTCCAAATATATATATATATATATATATATGCTCCATCACTGGAGGCTTTTTATGAAGAGATTAGACAACCATTTATCTGAAATGATGCAGAAGTGAAATAGAAGATCTCCAAGGTCCTTTCCAACTCCATTATTCTGTTATTCTATTCTGTTATTCTGAGGTTTTCCATTTAAGAACTATGGCATGGTTGTTAACAAAGGTGAAAATCAAAATCTAGGTTGAGGTCCCAGTGGGATAACACTGGGATATTAAGAGCTCTGTATTCCTACCAGACACTATTAAAAGATAAAGCCTTTAAAGCCATCAACAATCCTTTTTAGAGTGCTAATTTTAAAATCTGGGTGAAATGGCTAAAATCCTCTACCTTGTTCTCCCTTTTATTTCTATTTTTATCACGCTGCATCTGCTGCCATGTTTTATAAACTGAAGATCAATTGGAAATTATACAGATCGAAGGGTTTCTATCATTCCAATCATGCTATAAATTTAGAGTTGATCATTAATGAGTTAACATCTTCAAAGTGTGCTGGACTTCTCTGTTCCCAGCTTGGATCTTTTCTTCTTAATATAGAAATAAAAGCTGAAGTAAACGGACCTTTCACCACCTTAGAAGCATCAAATCTCTTGGATTCATCTAAGGCAGTCAGCTCTACATTATATAATTTCACAGAAAAGAAACAAACATTACCAGCCCTTAATTGGTTTGGAAATAGCTTGGGGAAATAAGATTTCCAACAAGAGGTTTTAAGAACTGAAACTGAATTAAAGCATGAAAACCAGTGTGGGAAGAAATGTCCATCTGGTTCAGTTCCAAGCTGGGAGAAAGACACTGGAAACATGGAGGCGGACTGGAAAGAAGGTTTAATGATGAACAGGACCACCAAGGTCCTGGTGCAGCTGATTACATGAAGTTGAGAGTGAGGGGTTTTTATACCTTCTTTTGGGCTTTGAACTTGAGCTTCCTGTACCTAAGCAAGAATATGTATTCTATTGGCTGTTGTCAGATTCCTATGGGGCCATGTAGGGGTTATGTAGGGGTCATAGCTGGCTCTATAGGCAAAATACAGATCCAAGGTATCTGTGTCTGAGCTAAGTTTGGTTGAAGTTTGGACTGCTCTGAGGGTCTGTCCTGTGTTGGATCTTGACAAATGGCTGCTTCTAATCCTATCATTCTGTCTTTGTTTCAAAAATATCCTGCCTTGAACGGATTACCAAATCTGCATTTCTAAAAGATGGTCTCAGTATCTGCAGAGGCTATTAAGGAAAGTGGGGTTTGCTTTCTGCCTCTAAAAAAAAACATGTTTCTCCATTTCTCCCTTTGGGGGAATATAATAATCTGCCTCTTTTTAATATTCCTCAAAATATTTCATTCTTCTAGGAGGGAATGGCTTCCCACACTAGCATCATCGCCCTCAGTCCAAATTAAAGGGAAAAAAAAATCCTTAAACTATTCCATAGGTGGTGTATGACTTCTTATAAACTAACATTCATTTTTGTTGGAATAGTTGTGGAGGAAAAACAAGTTATTTTCAACAGCTTTCTGGTCAAGCTGAACTTAAAACCTTCTCAAGTATATAGTCTAAGGTTATATCTTATGTTATTTAAGGAAATCATAATTGTTTTATGCCAGATGAATATGTTCATGTGTGGGAGGAATACTAAGGGAATAGTAAATTATTTCGTTTTCTGAACTGCTTTTGTGGTCGTTCTTTTTAACCATTTTATTGTGCTGTTTAGCGTTATTGTAAATGTTTCATAAATATACTATATGTATGAACGTGTATATGTTACAAACGAGAAAAATTAATTTGATCGCTCACGTTCTGTCCCCGTCCCACACGCACACACACCAACAGATGTTCAAGAGTTAAAAACCAAACCAGCTGACAAAATCCTTTTCTTTATGATAATGGAACTTGGCAGCAACCTAGTGATTGCCTGCCAAGAGTTTATTACTCATGAAGGGAAGAGATAACTTCTCTCTGCTTCTGGTACATCAAAGTAAAATGTTCAATAATTACAGAGTAACTTAAGTCCAAATATAATCCAGCAAAGTCTATAGCAAAAGTCTGGCAATGCAGAATGGCGTGGAAGCTTTCAGCTTTGTTTGTCACAAGGCTTGACTGGCCACCATGCTCCCTTTTATATCCTGTGGGGTGTGGTCCAGTGACTCAGCCTGATCTCGGGCATGCCTTTTCTTCTGTTGTGCGCGCTTATCTCTGCGACGCTGGCGTGGATCCAGCCAAGACTCATTACTCTCATCACTATCCACCTGTGGCTGCATGGACGTGCTTGGCCCCGGCCCGATTTCTTGCCCTTCGGCGGACACCAAATGCACTGCCAAAGAGGAGGGTCCTGGAAAGGGAGGCCTTGCCAACTCCTCTCCTTCACTCTCGGAGTCCTCTCCTGCCGATGACACAGGCTCAGGTAACGGAGCCACAACAGCTCAAGTAACATTTAAGCATGCAATTTACTAATGAGATAACAGATGATTTCTAAGCATAATTGCATTCCAAAAATATATAACTGTTGTTACAGCTAACTCACTGAAATAATAATAATAATAATAATAATAATAATAATAATAACAACAACAACAATAATAATAATTACAACAACAACAACAACAACAACAACAGAAACAAAGGCAGAATATAAGGAAAAACAGTTGGATGAAATGGGTGGAAAAGCAAAGTTCTGCAAGGACAGCACCTGAAAAACATTGAAGGAAAATGTGATAACAACTTGACATTGGCATGTCTTAAGAGAGGAACCATCAAGAAAGAAATGGAAGGTTTAATACTTGCTGCTCAAGAAAAAAGCACTGCAAACTAATGCCATGAAAGCGAAGATACAAAAATCCACTGACAATCCAAACTGCCGACTTTGCACCTAGGACGCTGGCAACAACCCGTATCAATCATTAGTACCAGTCAACCGTATTTGTGACACAGTTTTAAATGTTCAGTTGACCGAGTTTCATGTTTAATAATAATAATAATAATAATAATAATAATAATAATAATAATAATAATAATAATAATAATAATAATTTTATTTCTATACCGCCCTTCTCACGAAGGACTCAGGGCAGTGTACAGTCAGTTTAAAAACACAAGACACAACAATAATTAAAAATTAAAATAATTAAATAAATTTGGCTGATTTAAAACTCTAAAAATTAAAATGCCCCAATTTAAAATGATTATATTGACAGCCCTGCCTGGCGGAACAACAAGGTCTTCAATGCGCAGCGGAACACCCGGAGGTCGGAGATCTTGCGTATTTCCGGGGGCAGTTCATTCCACAGGGCTGGGGCTCCCACAGAGAAGGCCCTCCCCCTGGGTGTCGCCAGCCGACATAACTTGGCTGATGGCACCCTGAGGAGACCCTCTCTGTGGGAACGGACTGGTTTTATTAATGAATAAAAGAGATAATAATAATAATAATAATAATAATAATAATAATAATAATAATAATGATAGTTTTCAGTAGTAGATCATCCTTGTTCTGCCCCAGCTACGGACCCCAAAGAACGCAGCACACACAAGTCTGTACAAACCTTAGTTTACTAAATTAAATCAGTCTTTTTCAAACAAAGGCTGTTAATTAACTTTCTTAACAAGCCTACAAGAATCCAAAGAATAAATAATCATAATCTTACTATGGTTGGCAGAAAGCCCAGAAGCAATTTGCAGAGAACTAAGATCAAGACGAAGGAGAGTGAACGAAGTTGTTCCCTACAAATTGCCTCAGTCATTGTCCTTCCTTAAATAGGCTAAGGGAGTGGCCAATTATTCCTGAGGAGCCACTCCTGCCTTTTGGCAGCTCTGCACACCTGTGCATCGACAAGAGGCTCCTCCTCTTCTTCCTCTTCACTTATAGGAGCTTCTGGAGGTTCTGAAGGCCCTGGCTGAATCTCCGCCTCTGGCAGCACATCTTCTCCAGCCTCCTCATTGTCTGACTCGAGTGCCAGCTGCACAGGCTGCTGGTGCACGACCACACCAGCCTCCTCGCTGTAAGAATGAGCTACTAGCTGCACAGGCTGCTGATGGGCCCCATAATCCTATATAGTCACCAAGTTTTTGCTATCAGAACTAGCAATTTCTGGGTTAAGATTCTGAATAAAACCACCAGTGTCTTCTAAAGCTTTTTCTTTTCTTTAATGAATCATTTTTTTTTTTTTTTTTTTGCCTATGATTCCATAAACAGTTGGTCTCTTGGTGTTTTCTTCTAATTGCTAGACAGTCTACTGATGATTCATGAGTAATCCATATTTTGGCATCAAACTGCAAACATTGGCAAATACCAGCATTTTTTTCATTACATTTTGGCCATCTGTAGACGGAGCCGACTTTATATATGTTGAATATTATTTACAAGGGTTTACTCTTGTGTCATAATTAAACCAAAATTAATGATTTGAATGTCAAGCACTACCCAGAAATAACAGCCTGATTTGATTATGGTGAACTAAATTAAAGCATAAGCACTAAGTCAACACTCTGTAGGAGTCAAAAAGAGGGCTGTGAAAATATCTACAGACCCCTCACATCCTGGACATAAATTGTTTCAACTTCTACCCTCAAAAAGATGATATAGGGCATTGCACACCAGAACAACAAGACACAAGGACAGTTTTTTCCTGAACGGCATCATTCTGCTAAACAACCAATCCCTACAACACTGTTAAATTAACTACTAAGACTATATTACTATTCTTCTTCTCATCCTTACTGGTACCTATCTCTTCCCACTTATGGCTATAGCCATGTTGCTTGTATCTTTACAACTTATATTGCTTTTATTGTTTCCTAGTATGATTTGATTGCTTATTAGTATCCTATGACTATCACTAAGTATTGTATCTTATGATTCTTGACAAATGTATTTTATTTTTTCTTTATGTACATTGAGAGCTTATGCACTGGAGACAAATTCCTTGTGTGTCCAATCACACTTGGCCAATAAAGAATTCTATTCTATTCTATTCTATTCTATTCTATTCTATTCTATTCTATTCTATTCTATTCTATTCTATCCTATCCTATCCTATCCTATCCTATCCTATCCTATCCTATCCTATCCTATCCTATCCTATCTTATCCTATCCTATTCCAATGTGAATTGTCACATCCTATATTATTAATTCAGAGAAGGCTGACCTTCGGTAACCATTTTTAGACAACTTTAAAATCTACCATACTTGGTCCACCAAGAGATATGGATAGAGTCTCATGACTAGAAATTTAATTTAGGCACATCTGTGCAATAATCTTTCTCAAAAGATTCCCAAAGAACAAATGTGTGAAAAATAATAAGAAAAAAGAAATAGAACAACCTGTCTCTTAAGAGATAGTAACCATTGGAGCCTATCAACTTTGCCATATAATTTGTTAGAATCTGTCTGGGTTTGAACAAAAGTTCTTGTGAAACCGATTCAAACAACCATTTTTGTCACAGGATTCTTTGGAAACCTACTACTGCTCAAGAGAAGTACATTAGTTAAAACTATATCCCTTAGGAAATCATTTCAATGTTCGCAGGATAAGTGAGGTAAGACTTTTGCAGCAACAGTTACATTGTCCCACAAAATAATGGGACAATATAGTTTAACTGTGGCTACAGGTTTCTTTTAATTCTTGCTTCCTATGTTGCTCTTATTTGATCCAGCTCATGAGAATCAGATAGCTATAATTTTTAATCAATTGTGTAAGTTCAAAAGTAATATTTTTTCCATATAGAATATTTTTTTCTCTATTCCAGGACAGATTCAAGGTGCGTGATTTTTTTTTTGTCATATCACTCATTGATTTGGAGCTGTATTTGAATGGACAGCAGGGACTGACGTTAGAAATATTTTAGGAGACAAGGGTGACCTAGATATGCCCCTTCTCTGGTGGTCACTAGTCAACCAGAAAAGAAAAAAAGAAAAGAAAAGAAAAGAAAAGAAAAGAAAAGAAAAGAAAAGAAAAAAAGAGGGAGAGAGAGTCTCCCCATTTTATCAAGGCCTTCACATATTTGTTATGCTTTTTGGAAAAGGTCAGATTAGAATGTTTAGCCTAGAGCAGGGGTGTCAAACTCGATTTCATTGAGGGCTGCAGTAGGGTTGTGTTTGACCTCAGGGGGCTGGGGTGGGCATGGCCAACTCGATGTCTCTCATGTCAGGGGCACCTACGATGGCCTGAGCACTCTGCAGGCAAAAACAGGCTCCCGAGCTCCATTTTTGGCTGCGACGACCTCCTGCAACCCTCTGCCAGTGAAAACAGAGCTCCAGAGGGCCGACCACAACACTCCCGAGCTCCATTTTCACTGGCAGAGGCACCATGGGCTCATCCTTCACTGTTCCCAGGGAGGTCCTGCAGGCCAGATCTAAGCATCCCATGGGCCAGATCCAGCCCACAATGCTTCTGCCAGTGAAAACAGAGCTCAGGAGGGCTGCAAGCCCTTGAGTTTGACACTCCTGGTCTAGGGTATGTATGTATGTATGTATGTATGTATGTATGTATGTATGTATGCATGCATGCATGCATGTATTTATTTATTTATTTATTTATTTATTTATTTATTTATTTATTTATTTATTTATTTATTTAATTTATATACTGCCCTATTCCTGAGGGACTCAGGGCGGTGAACAGCGAACAATAAAAATACATGTAATACAAACATTAAAAAAAAAAAAAACCAATTAAAATATACTAAACACTCTGGTCCTAGATAATTCAAGACATCCCAGTTTAAAATAAAATCAAAAGCAATATAAAGGGAAAGTTAGGCCAGGCCGGCCTGCTGAAACAGGAATGTTTTGAGGGCACGGCGGAAAGTGCGCAGATCCGGAATCCTCTGTATCTCTGGGGGGAGCTCGTTCCAGATGGTGGGTGCCCTCACAGAAAAGGCTCTCCCCCTGGGGGCCACCAGTCGACACTGTTTGGCTGATGGCACCCTGAGAAGCCCCTCTCTATGGGGGCATACTGGGCGGTGAGAGGCTATTGGTGGCAGAAGGCGGTCTTGTAAGTACCCCGGTCCTAAGCCATGGAGTGCTCTAAAGGTGGTAACTAAGACCTTGAAGCTAAGACCTTATTTAGAAGATAACAATTCATGAATAGTGTCAAAATTAGCTGGTCAAGAATTAAACTCACTGGAGATACCTTTGTCTCTTTAGAGACTCATAACTGCTTAACTGTCTAAAGTAGATTTTGGGTAGAGAATTACAAAGAAATAATAGGCTATAGTAGAATTGGGGACCAGGGATCTCCAAAGGAAGCAATGGGAATCTAGTTTTATACTGTTTCCTATAAAACCGCATGGATGGATCACCAGGATACAAGCATTGCTTGAAGGAGATTGTTCCAAGCTATGACTGTTCATAACTTAGAGAAGACTATTCCTAGTCTGTCCTTTATGAACATTGTGAGTTTTGTAATTTTGCCCCAGAGTTTATTCACTTACGATTTTCTATGATGCCTTCTTTGATAAGACATTGAATTATAGATTGGATTCTACAGCTGTGAGGACAATCAACAGCTTGTTAATCCATTGGAATTATTAATGGTTCCATACTAAAACCGTAGCAAGCTGGTTTAGATTGGTTCTGTCATTTTACCAATGACCTGGTACACAGAGAAAATAGAAATATTTGAAGAATTACTTAACAAGGATAACTGGTCAACTGGAATCAGACAAAAGTACTACATTCTTTTTTGGAAGTATTTAGGCAGAACTAAAACAATTACCTTTTACAATTTTCATAGTAAAACCATTTGTTGCAGGGTTTTTTTTACTGATCAGGAAACTGGACCTTTGATTTTCAATATTTTTTTTTCCAATATTTGATTCTGTGATTCTATAATAAATCCATTTTCTATGCTGTTCTTCTCATCTTAATTTTTGGACCCTGTTGTTTCTTGTACATTTCCTATGAATATTTCAAGAATTCCACCCCCTCTAACTTTGTACATATTTTCCCCCCTCTGGAAAACATATCAGTACTTCTAATAGGATACACAGTTATCTCACCAATATCTCTGAACTAAATCTTTTTTTTTTTAAGGAAATGTTTAAATCATAATATAATAAAGGTCACAGATACATTTCTGAGATTTAAGAAAGGTAATTCTTAACAACCTTCCCTAAAGAAATGCTCCTAGGTACTTCAAACTATAATATTTAGTAGGTTTGACCTTTCGTAACACTGGCTGGGGATGGAGGGAATTTTAACTAAGTAATATCTTTGGAAGACATCTCTTTAGGGGATGCTGTTTTAAAGAACTATCTTTCTATAATTTTTGTTTTTGAGGACAATCCTTCCTTTTTTTGCGGGTGGAGTTGAATTTTCTATGTTATCCATAAAGGCTTTAATATTGTGGAGTTCCTGACATCCATATATTCTGTTCTTGAAGATGGACAACATATTTGTGAGGGAGAAACCAATCTAGGCATAAATTGGTTTTAAATTGGTTTTTAGTCTGTTTCAGTCTGTTTTAATTTGTATTTATTGGGATTGTTTCGTTTGATGTGAGATGCCCTGAGTCCTTTGGAGAGAGGGGGGCATATAAATCCAATAAATAAATAAATTATTATTATTATTATTATTATTATTATTATTATTATTATTATTATTATTATTAATAATAATAATAATAATAATGATAATAATAATAACCACCTGATCGGTGGGTGCAGCAAAATTTCACAAACTGACTATCTACAATGCCATGACTGTGTTGCTAAGATCATTCACTGGAAATTGTGCCAGAAGTTTGGATTTGAGTATAGCAAAAACCACTGGGAACATCAGGTTGAGAAAGTTTTAGAGAATGAGAAACTCAAGATCTTGTGGGAGTTTAGGATTCAGACTGACAGGCACTTGGTCCACAACACACCTGACATAACAATAGTTGAAAAGAAAAAAGTATGGTTCATTGACATTGCAATACCTGGTGATGCACGGATTGAAGATAAGCAGCAAGAAAAAATCACAAAGTACTGGGATTTGCAAATTGAAGTTGAGCGACTGTGGAAAAAGAAATCGTGTGTTGTCCCAGTTGTAATTGGAGCCCTTGGAGCAATACCCAAAGGGCTACCCCGCTATTTAGAAATTCTAAATTTGCCGGACTTGAACATTTTGACTCTACAAAAAACCACCTTACTCGGAACAGCTTACATCCTCCAACGATACCTTAACAGTTCCTAGGTCCTTGGTTAGGACTCGAGCTGCTGAGCTATTAACCAGCCTCAAAGGCTGTGAATCTCACTAAAGATTAACCAATAAATAATAATAATAATAATAATAATAATAATAATAATAATAATAATAATAGCAGCAGCTGTTTTCTTCTGAATTTGTTGGAATTCATTTATCATCCCAGCCTTCAACATTATGGAACAGAAAATCAGCACGACCTTATGAAAATTAATTGCTTAATAACTGTTGTATAGTGGGCTGCAGTAGGCAATGAACCAGATCAGCATAGCTGCAACAGTATTTATTGACTCAAAAATGGAACTGAGGAACTGCAGGCAAATGCCTATTATTTATACTCTAGGCCCACAGGGCCTTAACCAATCATAAGACTAGAAAAAGCCTGCCCAAATATAAATGTTTTAAATTTTCCTCCAAAACAGTTGGAGTCATCTAAAGGTTAGTTTCACTTTAGCACAGTTAACAGTTAGGGTCATCTAAAGTTTAGTTTCACTTTAACACAACTATATACATTCAATACATAACAGTAACAATTAGCACTTTCTTCTTTCAATGACAGGTATATCCATCCACATGTATTTTTCCCATTTGGAAACTCTTTTTTTAAAAAAAACACTACGAGTTTCTCAGGATTTGTTTATGAAACCAGAATATTTGTAATAAGAAAACCTACTTTTTGCACCCATGTCTATTAGATGTATATTATTTAGGGCTGGGCTGAGTCAATTTTCCTGGCATAAATTAGTTTGCACATTTGATTTTACAATGCACGTTAAGGCTACCCTAAAAGGAGCTTCCCAGGCTGTTCTTTTGCAAAAATCGGAATGGCCATCCGATGTCAGCAATAAGACTAGAGCAGGAGTGTCAAACTGGATTTCTTCGAGGGCTGGATTAGCATTGTAGTTCTCCTCCACGGGCCAAGCAGGGAGAGGAGGGGAGATGGTCTGTGTTGCCTGTGTTGCCTCCTGCAACACTTTGCTGGCCAAAATGGGGCATGGGGGGGGCGGGCTGCCCACAGTCCCTGCATGGCCCATTTTCAGCCTAGACAACCTCCTGCAGCACTTTGCCAACCAAAATAGCGGGAAAAAAAACATGTGCCCCGTTTGGCCGGCAAAGTGCTGCAGGAGGCTGTCCAGGCTGAAAACGGGCTTCAGGGGGACCGTGTGTTCCCCCCAAAGGCCCTGTTTTGGCTGCCAGAGGCTACACAGGCCAGTCTTTTGCTATTTCCAGGCCAGCCAGATTTAAACAGCCCTGTGGCTTAAAAGACCAGCAACAGCTTTTGGCCTCTTTGCCGGAAAACAACCATGGGGAGAATTGCTTCTTTTTTGGCTGTAGTTATTTCTTCTGTTCCTGAACTGTTGCCAAGTAAAGCCTTTGGCAGTTTGCCTAATTATCCCAAGGTCAGAGATAAACTAAAGACTGGTGTTTTAAGGACTTTGCTTTCATTTCATTTAAAATATGCTGAGAATGAGTTAATTCTCAGCTGTTTTAATGAAATATATTTGTTTTTTGGAACTGTTTCGCATTTAATATCAACTACGTGGGCCTGGGTCACAATAAATTGTTTGAGCGACTTTCAATTGCTTTATGGACTATTAGGCCATTGCTCTATGGGCTAATCTTGACCTACTTGTGTCCAAACTTAATTGGGACAGTTCTGAGTCTCGGTGAAGGGAATTGCTGGGGAACCTTAATAAACTCACTAAACCACAGTTATGTGGGTGTGGGTGTGTGGGTGGGTGAGCGGGACAGCACACTATATTAGCTTTTTAGGACTTTTATTATTAAAAACCATCTGACTTCTCTCCATTACTTTCAACAGATGGCTACAAAGCAAAGCACTCTCTCCCTTATGTTTATTTACCATCCATCATTCTAACTTACATCTGCAGGGACTCTATGGAAGCTAGAGATCTTTGGGACTTGAGGACATCAAGTTTAGCAAGATCTCTTGTAATTAATGTGCCTTATATTCAAGTCTGATAAGTGCTGTTGTCAGTAGCCAAGATCATTTATTTGGAGTAATGGTGAAGTAGTCTCTCTTTCTTCCATTTACCTGAACAGATGGTCAACGCTCTAGATGACAAAGGGTCTAGCTTTGGGAATATGAAAACTGGTCTAAAGCCATTTCACTCAATCCATTAGAAGAGTGGCATTTCAATCAAGAAGGAGGAAGAGGAGAAGGATTTTTTTTTAAATTTGATTTATATGCTGCTCTTCTCCAGAGACTCAGGGCGGCTTACAATGTGCTAAGCAATAGCCTTCATCCTTTTTGTATATTTATACAAAGTCAGCTTATTGCCCCCACAACTGGGTCCTCAATTTACCTACTTTAGAAAGGATGGAAGGCTGAGTCAACCTTGAGCCTGGCGAGATTCAAACCTGCAGTAATTGCAGGCAGTTGGTCTTAATAACAGGTTGCTTTAAACCACTGTACTACCAAGGCTCTATTTTAACGTTATTTCCCAAATCCTCATGTGTTGTTTTTTTTTAACATAAATTCTCCATTTTTATTCTACATTTTACTCATAATTTTCCTGCATATCTAACAAAAGGTATTGGAACCTACATTGGCCAGGTAAACAATCTTTGGATGAATTCCTTGTTTTTGCATGCAACTTGAAGCATACAGTATATTCTATTTGGGATCAAAGGGTGCAAGATTGTTAGATTGATACAAGTCCTTCCAAGCAAACCAGACAGGAAACATGAATAGATGACCCAATTCTGCTTTATTATCAGGCTACTGTACCAGAGGTGGGTTTCAAAGACTTTTACCACTGATTCGCCCCACGTGTGCATGCTCGTTTTTCGTGTGCACATTCCGCGCATACACCCGGCCTTCCACACACGCACCTGGCCTTGAAAACGTGGCTAAAAAGGACAGCATAGTGCCAGGGTGGGTGGGTGGGGTGGACCCACCCGCGATCTGCACTACCAGTTTGCCTGAACTGGTACGAACCGGCTGAATACCACCACTGTACTGTACATTAATGGAATCTTGCAAGCCTTGAGGCGCAAACTTCTTGCCACAACTTTTAACTGCCTGACAAAATGAAGGTGGGCCCTTCCTAAGTTTCTTTCTCTGTCCATTAAGCCACTGGGAGCTCCTCCCTCTCTTATCTCTTATTGTTTCCTAAGTAACATCTCTTCCCTTCATCCCCCAAGGCCACCTACATATCCCATTACAATTTTGGTGCATCTCTCTTTAAATTAGTTTTGGAAAAAAAAATAGGCGAGTAATCTTGCGAAGGATAGATGTTAGTAGACTTTATTAAGTTGAACACTGTCCACAGTGAAGAAGTTGGATTTTTTTGGGGGGTGGTGGTGGTAAAGGAGGCATTGCTCATAAATTCAATCCCATAAAAGGTAGATTTTTTTTTTGTTTAATTCTGTTTTCCTTTGAAGCATCCTAATTTTAGGCAAGGCATAATTGGGTTCAATGCCGTACTTTGATTTTGTACCCATAGCTGTATGTATCCAGCTGGTGAAATGGCAGGCTCATTACTTTAAATTGTATAGAAATTCAACAAAACATCTAAACAAAATAGTCTAGATATTATCCATGTCTGGAACTAGGTCAAATGTAAATTTACCCATTGTTGATTTCCTTGTTCATGGAAGGACATAGACAAGTGGAAGTTAATAGAGACAAAATCATCAGCACAGAATTCCCACCGGGTCAAATTAAAGATTGTAACACACGATTCTGCTTGTTGAAGAATAAATTGTCAATTGCAAGTTTATGTAGTTCATACCATCAATGTAGAACTCTCTCCGGATCAAATTAGTGATTGCAAATCAGAATAAATATTTATGAAAAAATAAGCCAATGCACATGTACCAGATGTGTTTCAACCTGCTGAAGTTTCTTTTTTACCAGCACTAAATTTCAGGTAAAATGAATCAGAATAAGAACAAGCAGATTAAATCGGAGTCTTCTATCTCAAAAACTGAGTCAAGAAACTACTTATTTCATATAGCCTTGCAAAATGAATGTATGTATCAAAACTAACCGTTTTGAATTTTCCCTAAGGTCTAACTGCGTACCTAAAGAAAAATCTATGGGGTCAAACAAAATCATTTCCATCTCAGTTTTTCTGTCAATGCTGGGTTTGCCAAGGTTCTGGTATACAGTAGTGGCCAAAATTGTGGAAACCTTTTGGGAAAAGTGTATTTTTGAGGTTTGATGGCTAATAACACTACTTTTTGGGGGGGAGTTTAAAGTTCTCTGAGCTTGGTAATTTTCTTGCAGATGTTTCATTACCCAACTAGGTTACACCATCAGTGCCACTAGGGAGTGTTTCTTTTTATATACTAGTGGCTTTCCCTGTCATTATTAGTGGGAGTATTCTTGGTAGTTCCTTACTTCTTGATTGTTGGTTGAGTGTTAATCTTATGTTAATCTCTGCTCATCTGAACAACATGTGTAGTTGGTGATTCCTGGTGATTCAAAGGACATCATTTCTCCAAGACTGATAATTGGTGATCATATTTTTCAGTTCCTACAAACTCACATATGAATTGTCGAGAGATGATCCAGACATCTTGATTTCTACTAGGCTTTGTTGAAGACTTTCTTTTTTTTTTCAAACATGAAGATCTTCTCCAATGATTTTGTCAACTCACAAAGCATCCCTGGCCTGCTCTCGAGTTGCCATAGGCAAGGGGGATGGGAAACTGGTGAAACGGCATGGCAGCCAAAGACAGATGCAAATTCCAGACTTATTTCTCTCAAGGCTGTATCCCAGGGTTACCCACAGCGTCTGGAAGGGAGTGATCTCTACAACCAGCGAAATTGCTCCATTAGCAAATGTGATTGATGACACACCCTGGGGGGAGGGGGAAAGCAGGGTCATGATTGGGATGAAAATTACATAGGGTCAGAGTTGACTTCACTTGGGAATGTGCCGACATGAAGTGCCGAATAAATAACTGGATTTCTTTTGAAGCTTGGCTCGAGGCTCATGATTTAATTAGGGCATCCATTGGAGCCCTGACAGATTTTGGTCTTTGGCGATGTTTCCAAAATATTAAAGCTTATCTTTATTATTGGTGTTTCTAGTTTTGATGTTAATTATTTGTTCTTCCTCTTGCTGAACCATTTTTTTTCCAGCACTGTAATTCAAAGACTTCTTTTTAAAAACAAAACATTTCGGATAGTCCATCTTTTATAGCATACAATCATAACAAGATTAATAACCACAGTTATAGTCTTCCCTTGCATGGGGAATGTACAATTCTGAGATAAAAGTATATTGTATAAACTGAAGAAAGGTAAAAAAGAGGAAGAGAATATCTGAAAAGGGATAGAAGAAATAAGGAAGGCAGCAAAATTATCAAATACCACTAGATGAATGCAAAAGCACAAGAGAGATTTACAATTTTGTAACAATTAAAGTGGAACAATTAAAGACACCAAAGGGGCAAAGATTATTTTCTTACAAGTATTTATAAAATGGACAGCTGTGATGTCTCCTTTGGACCACTCCTCCGATGCTTCCTCAGAGGCCGGTTTGAGGGAAAATGAGATAACAGATAACAGTAACAGAGTTGGAAGGGACCTTAGAGGACATCTAGTCCAACCCCCTGCTCATGCAGGAGACCTATACTAGGGATTCGAACCACCAAACTGCCAACCTTTCTGATCAACAAGTTCAGCATCTTAGCCACCTAGCCAGATCATTCCTAGCACATTGGAAATTTGCTGTCTCTGAACTTACTGGCTTGCAGGCCAGTAAAGAAGAGGGAGAGGACTTGCCTTCCATAGTGGATCTCAGAGCACGCAGGGCAGAGAAACAGACGTCTGCCAGATTGCTCAGAAAAAGGGCCCATCTCTCTTGATGGTTTGCACCAGGAGCTATTTAGCACGGCAGGCAGAGGGAGGCATTGCTGGAAGGAGCATGTATGGGTCATGACTGCATGCTTGTTCATGTTTCCAGAGACTCTGAATTTTTATAACCTGTAAGCTAATGTGGATGTACTTTAAATTTTGCCTGGGGGCTTTATGTACATTTATTGGACTTACTGTTTGAGCAGCTTGCTATTTGTGTGATGGACTAAGGGGGCCATTGCCTGGAGGGCTTAATCTGGGCTTGCTCCTGGATGGCTTTGGTTGGGACAGTTCCCAAGCCTGATGAAGATAACTGCTGGGGGAATAGACCAATAAAACATCTATAAGCCATATTGACGTGTGAGTGTGAGTGTCAGGTTTCCAAGTGATGAAACCCATTCAAAAAAAGAAATAGGCAAAGTCCGTCTTCCAAAACAAATATCTTTTATTTAGGTAGGGATCAAATTGGCAAAGACTGTTGTAATTCCGGATCTGACACAAACCGGAATTAGACCACATAATATTGAAAATTAGAACCATCCCACAAAAGTCTCCAATTCTCCAATAAAAGCAAAATCAACATTGCCCGATGTCCAGTGGTGGGATTCAAATAATTTAACAACCGGTTCTCTGCCCTAATGATTTCTTCCAAGCAACCAGTTTGCCAAACTGCTCAGAAAATAAACAACCGATTCTCCCGAAGTGGTACGAACTGGCTGAACCCCACCACTGCTGATGTCATCAAAGTCCACCTTCAGTTCTCATCACGGACAGCCTCCATTCCCACGGGAAAGAAGATCACCTGGCCAAAACAATGCTCACTATCTATTCCCTCTTCCCACCTTAAGAATGTGGTAAGCCCCCCCCCAAAAAAAACACCTTACAAAACAGAGAAAAAGAAAAGGAAAGGAAAGGAAAGGAATGGAATAGAGTAGAGTAGAGTAGAGTAGAGTAGAGTAGAGTAGAGTAGAGTAGAGTAGAGTAGAGTAGAGTAGAGTAGAATAGAATAGAATAGAATAGAATAGAATAGAATAGAATAGAATAGAATAGAATAGAATAGAATAGAATTCTTTATTGGCCAAGTGTGATTGCCACACAAGGACTTTGTCTTAGGTGTATATGCTCTCACTGAACATAAGCACCGCCCCCTAGAGTTGGGAACGACTACCACATATCACATTTTTTGGAGTATAAGACGCACTGGAGTATAAGACGCACCTTAGTTTTTGGGGAGGAAAATAAGAAAAAAGTTGATTGGCAGGTGGATCAGCTTCCCGGAATACCCCCAATCAGCTGTTCCCAGAGGTGAATTTTAGCAATAGGTTCCTTGGTTGTGAGCTTTGTGCCTTGCTTTTTTTTTTTTTTTTTTTGCTTTTTTTCCTGCCTCTGAAAGCCTCCGAAACAGAGCTTCAGAAAAAAAGCCTCTGAAACTTTATTTGGGGGCTTCTTTTCTGAAGTTCTGTTTGGGGGCTATTTTTTCTGAAGTTCTGTTTGGGGGCTATTTTTTCTGAAGCTCTGTTTGGGGGCTTCTTTTCTGAAGCTCTGTTTGGGGGCTTCTTTTCTGAAACTTCTTTTCTGATGCTTTTTTCAGCCTCTGAAACCTCCATTTGAGAAGCCGGGTGGGGCTACATTTGGAGCATAAGATGTACCCAGATTTTTACCCAATTTTTTTGGGGAAAAAGGTGCATCTTATACTCCGAAAAATACGGTATGTGTGAGGGGAACCTTTACCTTCCTTTACTACATAAGGAAAATAATATAATATCAAGCTAACTAAAATGGCTACACAAATGCCAATTTGGGGTTCGACAGTGAGTGAGTGGGGCGGCACAGCTCCTGAACTCCAGATTCATTCAACATTGTTCATAGTTTATGATTCCAGTTGAGGAGCATCAAAACTTCAAAACAAGTACATTGTTTCTCCCTCACTGTAAGAAGAGCACAGTACATGCTGATGAGTTTGAACAGCTAAATGACAAAATGGATAGTTGAACCAGAATACTTTCTATTGACCCAGACAGAGGAGGAATCATTCTTTTGGAAATAAATGTTCTAAAACTGGGACAATGAGCTTCAAACGCTATAGAGAAAGCATCAATATTTTTTTTTTCACTGAGGCATTTTTATATATAAGCTGGAATCTTAACACCAAAGTTCACCAATGGAGAAAAATGTCTTTACTTCAGAAAGGTTGGTGGAGAGGAAAAAGAATGGAGAGATTTTTTATTATTATTATTAAAAGGTTAAGAAATAGCAAGGAGGTAACCTAGATTTTCAAGCTCTACTTAGTTGAATGCAGAACCTGGGTTTTCCCAGTCACTATGGAACTACAGGCCCCAGCTCCTACCATGTTTCCCTGAAAATAAGGCTCTTTCTTTTTGCTCCAAAAGATGCATTAAGGAACGAGTGTCAAACTCACAGTGTCACATTGCTGTCACATGATGTTTTGTGGCATTTTTTTCCCTTTGCGGAGCTGGGGTGGGCGTGGTCTGCATGCAACACTTCTGGACCGCAGGCCGTCAGTTTGTCACTCCTGCATTAGTCTTATTTTCTGGTTAGGTCTTATTTTCAGGGAAATACGGTACTAAAATGTGTCTCTCTGGCTAATGATAAACTGGGGCTTATTTTTGGGGTAGGGTTTATATTATGAGCATCTGAAAAAAATTCATGCTAGGGCTTATTTTCCAGCTGGGTCTTATTTTGAGTGAAACACAGTCGTGAATCTGCTAAGAACTACAGTACAGCAAATTCTGATGTATTCTTCTGTAGACTGTTTACTCAAGGAGCAGTCTCTATCTACTACTTCCATATGTCAGGTGTGTAATCATATGTAATCAAGTTTGAGCCTTAGTAACTTTATGGACATAGTTTTGTGTAATTTCTGGCAGTAATTCAGAAGTTGTTCTATTTGCTAGAGGCCTGATCTCCAAGCCTGGTTTATCACCCGATATCTCCTGTGTATATTCCATCCTTCCTCCAAGTGATATAGTAGTCTAGAGGTGGAGCCTTTGCCTCACAATCAGGAGCCTGTGAGTTCGATCCTAGCTAACTGCATGTATTTCTCTGTTTTGGGCCAAATAAGTAATTGTCTGCTGCAAACTTTACATAGGCATCAGGAAGGGCATCTGGACAGTAAATGCTCAATTCCATCCAGTTGCCCTGACTCCACTCTAATGCAAGGGATTACAAGGTCCTTAAAAGATGAAAAGAAAAGAAAAAAAAGTCTATCCTTCCTCCAGCTTGGACAGGTTTAACCACCTGCAGAGATTTTCTCACAGAGCGTTGTAAACAATTGATAAAAAAACAAAAAACAAAAATGCCGAACTCAATGAGAAGTTAGTCTCCCAATTCATCAGATTTTTTTTTTTTTTTTTGAGATGGAGAAAATTATTATGTTACCATAATAATCACCATACTCTCTCAGAGTGCTTTAGGGTGATGTAGGAATGAAATGCACTGTAGCATAAGAAAACCAAGGTATGGAAAACACACATAGCACAATCAGCAAAAAAAAATTGTCTTCTTTCTCTTTTTTTGTGTGTGCAGGGGTCGGGAGCAGAAAAATTCACACATATTTTTTCTGATCCATGAATAAAAAGTACAGTAAAATATAGATATTCACACACAGTCTTTCCACAAAAGCGGACCTGAAAACTCACTTCAATGTGTCCTCCTCCTCTTTCTTTTCCCCCTCCTCCTCCTTCTCCTCCTCCTCCTCCTCCTCCTCCTCCTCCTCCTCCTCCTCCTCCTCCTCCTCTTTCTTTCTCCTCCTCTTTCTCCTTCCCCTCTACCTCCGTCTCTCTCTCACACGCACATAATATACACAGAGCTTGCATTAAGAGGCCAAAGTATAAATATCACTTGACACTGTAATGATACTATGCAGCATTATTTAAATACATCCTGTATTTATAGAAGAAAATTAAACAATTAAAATTTATTCCTTATACTTGTCTTCCATTCTTTTCTTTTCTTTTCTTTTCTTTTCCTTCCTTCCTTCCTTCTTTCTTTCTTTCTTTCTTTCTTTCTTTCTTTCTTTTTGTTAATCTTTTCACTGTTGGCTGGTGGGTAGAAATGAGTTAGGACATTAAGATGAAGTAGCATTTAGCAATGACATTGCACATATTAGATGAAAGTAAATAAAATAGAGCATAGTTGTTTGAAAGTATGCAGTGGAATATATTGACAAAGCAGATAAAGCAACTGTAATCAAATGCTTCTTTTGCTGTTAAGTATATTAATAAATTGATAGCAACAGGGCCTACAAACTGCGGCTGATTCAAGAGAACTGTATGGATTGAAAATATAATGTAGTGCTGCTATAATATTTAATAATTTAGCAACGCTTTCGAAGGCTTGTCTTTTCTTTTATTCTAATGCTTCATGACAAAATTCTACACTTGTAAGAGAAAGCTGGAAATGTAGGATTTTTTAAATATACTGTACATAATTGTATATGGGTTCAGGGTGAACCTCGGAGCATATAAACATAGTTGTGGGAAGGATACAATTAAGATCAAGTGAGATACTGATACCACTCTATAAAGCCTTAATAAGACCACACCTAGAATATTCCATCCAGTTTTGGTCACCACACTATAAAAAAGATGTTGAGAAAAATGCAGAGGAGAGCAACCAGGATGATTAGGGGACTGGAGGCTAAAACATATGAAGAATGTTTGCAGAAACTGGTCATGGCTAGTCTAGTGAAGAGAAGGACCAGGGGAGATATGATAGCAATGTTCCAGTATTCGAGGAGCTGCCACAGAGAGGAGGGGGTCAAGCTATTTTCCAAAGCACCTGAGGGCCAGACAAGAAAAAATGGTTGGAAACTGATCAAGGAGAGATTCAACCTGAAAATAAGGAGGAACTTTCTGACGGTGAGAACAATCAACCCATGGAACAGAAGTTGCCTCTGGAAGGTGTCGGGGCTTCATCACTTGCGACTTTCAAGGAAAGATTGGACTACTATTTGTCAGAAATGGTGTAGGGTCTCCTGCTTAGGCAGGGGGTTGGACTAGATGACCTATAAGGTCCCTTCGAGTTAAATCTGTTAAACCTCAGTAAGAGAGGTGAAGAAATGTCATCATTTTAAGTTTTTTTTTACTTTTGTTTGGTGTTGTGGTAAATGCACAAAGGAAAGAAAGAAATTCAGTAGCTTTGTTATAGCAACAGCCAAAGGTACATCTAAAATTGTATTGCAATAGCCCACAGCTGAATTGCTTTTCATTTTAGATTCAGTACAATATTTGTTGACTAAAGATACACAGGAGATCAGGTTTTAGAGTCGTAATTGACTCCAACAACCATAGGCAAAAATAAAAACAAAAATTGTTTTCTATTGTGTTAGTAAAAAAGAATCTATTCTCCAAAGCACCTGAGGGCAGGACAAGAAACAATGGGTGGAAACTAATCAAGGAGAGAAACAACTTAGAACTAAGGAGAACTTTCCTGACAGTTAGAACAGTTAACCAGTAGAACAGCTTGCCCCAAGAAGTTGTGAATGCTCCAACACTGGAAGTTTTTAAGAAGATGTTGGATAACCATTTGTCTGAAGTGGTGTAGGGTTTCCTGCCTAAGCAGGGAGTTGGACTAGAAGACCTCCAAGGTCCCTTCCAACTCTATTATTCTATTCTATTCTATTCTATTCTATTCTATTCTATTCTATTCTATTCTATTCTATTCTAAATTTAGACTGAATTTGGAATTTTAATCGACCAATCAAGGACCTAGAATAGGCAGATGCTGTTTGATGATGTTAAAGGTCTTGTTGCAGGATGTAATTTTGCAGTTGTCTGATGGACCTACCCTGTTTCCCCGAAAATAAGCCCTCCCCAAAAATATTTAAACGCAGAGCTGGAAATCAGGTAAGATGGCAAGAGGGTCCCCATCTTGCTCCACATGCCCCAAATAATAAGACCTCCCTGAAAATAAGGCCAAGCGCTTATTTCGGGGTTCAAAAAAAATATAAGATAGGTTTCGGGGAAACATCTAGAACGGGGGACATCTTGAACTACGAATGATGCTTCTATTTTGACAAATCCTCAAACTTGTTACTGTAAACTATAATTAATTTGTGGGTAAAAGCAATTGCCTTAAAAAAAGCAATATCTTATCACAGTGTCTTTTTGTGTCTCAAAATATTTTTTTTAATACACTAAAGAACACTGAGTAATCCCATTAGCTGGGAGTCTATAGATTTCCCTAATCTCATCAACAAAGCTAAAATATTTGATTATCACTATGATCATTAGAATCTAAGCCTCGTTTTATTAAATTGGATTTAATTCCATCAAAACATAGTTACAGAATCTAGTAGGAAGCTCTGCTGAAAGGAATAAAACTCGGGGTAGGCTGCTGGGGATTACCAGGGATTCGGGAGAATTTCTAGCTAAGATTCTGTGCAGTTTGGAAAACCCCCAAATCTCACTCCTGGCTGGCCCCGCCTATCCCACCCTGCCCCTCCCAGGAGTTCCCATGCTGCCCATTTTGGATGCAGGTAAGTGCAGGATGTGCGTGGAGGCTCAGGGAGGGTGAAAAATTGGCCTACTGGAAGTTTGGGAAGGCTACAAATGGGCCTGTTTCCAGCCTCCAGAGGGCCTCTGAAGCCTGGGGAGGCAGTTTTCACCCTCCCAGAGGCTCAAAATAAGCCTCCGGAGCCTGGGAGGGCAAATATGTTCCCCCACCATGGTGCAGGAGCCCGACTAGGCCACGCCCACCATAGCCATGCCCACCCAGCAACCAGGCAGAGAACCCCTTGCTACAATTTTTGAAGCCCACCCCTGATAAAACTTTCTTATGAAAGAAGATGAACAAGTTTGTGTTGTTGGGTAATTTTAGAAACCACCTAATTGTCTGGGATAGAAATCTGGAATAATGGAGGTGCTAAATGCCTGTGTAACCTCATTGACTTTTAGCTTTTTCTTCCTGCTTTGTTTCTCTCTCTGTTATGAAGTAGTGGCCTGGAAGTTGTCTATGTTAAGCAGATAGCATTCCCACTGGCCTCTTGTCTTCTTAATAAACATAGAAATATTTGCAAATATTTGATTGAACAAGCAATTCAAAATTCTCTTTGCTTGTTTCAGCTTTAATACCCATCCAGAAGAGAGAGATACAACAACATTAGTGTTTGTTTGTTTGTTTGTTTTTTTGAGAATAAATCTTACACCTTCTCAATAAATCATCCATGCAAACATTAAACAATTATCAATAGAAAATTTTCTTAAAAGGTATCTTTTTACAGGTGTTTTTACAAGTTTTTACAGGTGTTTTCCTCCTGCATTAGAGAGGGACAGGACAAAAAGCACCTTTAAGAAGACACAGTTTATTGTTTTGATTGGGTACTAATAAAATGTTGGGAGAGGTCTTCTGAATTGATGCAGGGAAGAAAAGGGAAGGCTAGGTTTGAGTAGAAGAAAGAAGGCTTGGTTTGGCTCATTTGAGATGATCGTTATGAGTTTCTTCTGATGATTTCATGGACACGGATATATTATTCTCTTGACACAAGTTGTTTACCATTGCCCTCTTCCAAGACATCCTTTTCAACCAGTGGTGGGATTCAAATTTTTTTACTACCGGTTCTGTGGGCATGGCTTGGTGGTCATATGACTGGATAGGCATGGCCAATTCGATGTCACTCATGCCGAGGGGCGCTTCACCTCGCCTGGCCTCTCGTAACGGTCCGTTACTGCAACGGTCGTAAGTGTGAAAAACAGTCATAAGTCCTTTCTTTCAATGCCATTGTAATTTTGAATGGTCACTAAAAGAACTGTTGTAAATCAAGGATTACCTGTACAAAAATACAAAAAGATTCTTTGCTTGCAAAAAGCTGCCCTAAATACCAATCATTAGATTAGAAACACCTCCAAACTGGAGTTACAAATCACGCAGGGTGCCAGAGCACCTTGAGAAATTAAAATAGTTAAAATGCAACGATAACTATCAACAGCCAACTCTTGCTCATAAAGTGGAACCCTTTAGCACAGAGGTCATTTAAGCTCTCCAGAAAGAGCTCAGTGCACCCTGGAGAAACAATCCTTTCAACTTTCTAATAACAGAAGCTAAGCAATGTTAAGTTTCTTTGGTCCAGAAATAATCAGTAACTTCCAATCTTGGCTAATATAACAGAAGCTAAACAGGGTTAAACCTACCTGGATATGAAACCATCAGGTAATCATGGTTTTGGCCCTGTTTAGCTTCTGTTATATCAGCCAAAGAAGTTGGAAGTTACTGGTTATTTCTGGACCAAAGAAAGTTAACGTTGATACCACTATTATCCCTGCCATCATCATAATCAATATAGCAATGAAAAGGGATCACATGTCACCTTCGAAGAAATAATTCAAAGCTTGCATTTGATGTCCTTTTGTGTGTAGGCTGGGTGACACATTACAGCTAACCTCAGGCCACATTAGATGTGACACCTCTAGGCCTTTGATAAGCATGTTCCTACAATGAAAGAAATAACAGGGAGTCAGCTTCTTCTAAGAGTAAAGAGGTATATTTCAGACTTTCCCTTGACTTTCTATCTAATAGTCTCTCCCTCACCCATTTGCTCTCCTTAATTCTTTTTTTTTTTATTCTTTTTTTTTTTTATCTAGCAAGGTTTCTCTTCTTATTAGAAAAGGTATAAAGGAAGGCAAGAAAATTGTTTTAGGAAAGGATTCTGTACTTTTTATTAGCTCAAACCATCTTTCTTATTAGAACTGGCTTCTGGTTCTCATTTCTACAGCAGTTCTTCCACAAGATTTGCCCTCTGGAAATGTTGACCTCTGATTCCAAAAAAACCCAACCACCAATCCTGGATAAATGATTTGGACATTTCCTGTTTAAATCAAGCAGAACAATTACTGCCTTGTCCCCCTAAATCGTTCCCAAATGTCAAGCTACAGTAGTGGCCAAAATTGTGGAAACCCTTTGGGAAAAGCGTATTTTCTAAAGTTGGCTAATAACACCACTTTTTTTTTTTGGGGGGGGAGTAGTACCATAAAATTATATATCAATGGAAAGATAATTTAATCAAAAATGTAATGCAATAACTTTTATGAAGGATTTGCTATTAGAACAGTAGTTACAGTATAAAAAAGAAAAGTGAAACACGTAGAAAAAATGAGATATATAAAAATTATCACCATAGAAAAAATGAGGTATACAAAGATTATCACCATGTCAATTAATACTTCGTTGGGTAATCTTTAGCATGAATGACGGCCTTACAACATCTTCCCATGGAGTGAACCAAGTCTTTTAGTTGTTATAATGTGAAACCAAGATTGAAGGATGGCTTCTATTAACTGGGTTTTATTGATGGGTTGCTTCTGACTAACCAATTTCTTTAGTCGGCTCCATAGATTTTCAATTGGGTTAAGGTCTGGGCTATTCCCAGGCCGTTCCAGCACTGGAATATGATGATCTTGAAACGCCAAAAAAAAAAGTGGTGTTATTAGCCATCAAACCTCAAAAATACACTTTCCCCAAAAGGTTTCCACAATTTTGGCCACTACTGTATTTATGCTCAAAACCTCACTACGAAAAAATCAACCTTAGAAGATTACCTTTCTTCAAACTGATTCTCTTGTTAAAAATATCAGCCTACCAAGCACAAACAGCTTGATATTTTGACCCAGTTTGAAACCAACACAGAGGAACAACTTAGAAACCATTCAAGTGCAATTATGATAACACATTTTTACAAACAGTTGATTTTTTTTTATCCTTTAGTACTAAATAATGGAATGTGACCATGAGAATACATTCTTTTAAATGCCCTTTTATGCATCTGGTTGTAATCCTTGAGTTACTTAAGATAAAGGTAAAGGTTTCCGCTGTCCAACTTAGATATTCTGATATATATATACAGTAAAACATATAAAGAATGGTTGCTGGAATTAGGTATGTCTAGTTTAATAAAAAGAAGCACTAAGGGGTAACATGATAGCAGTGTTCCAATAATATCTCAGGGGCTGCCACAAAGAAAAGGGAGTCAAGCTATTCTCCAAAGCACCTGAGGGCAGGACAAGAAGCAATGGGTGGAAACTAATCAAGGAGAGAAGCAACTTAGAACTAAGGAGAATTTCCTGACTGTTAGAACAATTAATCAGTGGAACAACTTGCCTCCAGAAGTTGTGAATGCTCCAACACTGGAAGTTTTTAAGAAGATGTTGGATAACCATTTGTCTGAAGTGGTGTAGGGTTTCCTGACTAAGCAGGGCGTTGGACTAGAAGACCTCCAAGGTCCTTTCCGACTCTGTTATTCTGTTGTATTATAACTACTTAGAAAAATGAAAAGTATTGAGCTTAATCATAGTCTGCATATCAATATGGATTCTAGATTTTTCTTAAAAAGTTGTAAAGAAACATTTCCCTTCGTTAAGACACTGTAGTTACTACTTAAGTCATAAGTTGCAACCTTGCTTACTCAGATGTACTTCTTTCCTTCTTATTTAGATTTTTTGATGGGTAATGTTTAGCCCTTTTTATTGCTGAATGGTTCTTTTGCTATTTTATTTGTGGCAGAAGTTACTGGTCAGTAGGTGCTTTTTTTCAAGAGACAACTGGACTTTCTTGTTTTTCTTCTAAGACATTTCACTTCTCATCCAAGAAGCTTCTTCAGCTCTGACTGGATAGTGGGAGATGGAAGGATTTATACTCCTTGAAGACAGCTGGTCATTTACATTTTTTAGAGAGTCGTTGAGGCCACCTGGAGGTTTATCTGTGTCATCAAGGTCACCTCAGTAGTGCAAATGGGTGTGGTGCCTTCTTGGAACTGTTGAAAGTATTGTGTTGTAGACTAAAGATAGATGATGTTGTATCCCTCCCTCTCTGGTGAGAGAAGGCTGTTCAATCTTAATGTACATGACCTCTTTGACCCTTCTTTCAAAGTAGCGGTTCTCTCTATCCAAAATGTGTACTTTGCTGTCTTCAAAAGAGTGGCCTTTGCCTTTTAAATGCAGATGGACTGCTGCATCTAGTCCTGATGGGTTTGTTCTCCTATGTTGTGCCATGCATTTTTGAAGTGGTTGTTTTGTTTCCCCAATGTACAGATTTGCATCTTTGGAACAACCATGACCTGGATGACTGAGAATCTCCATAGACCATTTGCAATAGTTCTCTACCATTCTGTGGCTTCCAACATCTTCTCCAGAACTTTCCATCTCTATTTGTCAAGGTTCTGTCACTTTTCTCTGGAAAATTGGGGAGGACAAACTTCAGGGAGCATAGAGCTATGTTTGGTAATTTGCTCAGGAGCATATTTGTCAGGTTTGTGGGACTCGTTGAGATGAAAGGCAGAGGATAAAAATAAATACACTTTAAAAATCACAATTTGCAGGAGGTAAATCATCATCATCATCAACAACAAGAAGAATTTCTTGATTCTCTGATCAAGAAAGAAATGGAAGGTTTAATACTTGCTGCTCAAGAATAAGCACTACAAACTAATGCCATGAAAGCGAAGATACAAAAATCCACTGACAATCCAAACTGCCGACTTTGTAATGACAAAGTCAAAACTGTTTCACACTTAATATGTAAGTGCAGCAAAATTGCACAAACAGATTACAAAACTAGACATGATCAAGTTGCTAAATTAGTTCACTGGTCACTAGGTACCTGTAGTCCACTGGTCACTATGGACATACCTGTATCCGAAAAGTCATGGGAGCATAAAGTGGAAAAAGTTACCAAAAATAAGATGGTGAAGATCTTACTGGCCTTTTGAATACAGACAGATCGTCATTTGGAATACAACATGCCAGATATCACAGTTGTCGAGGGCCAAAGCATACAATTTATTGACATAGCGGTACCAGGAGATGCCAGAGTCAAAGAAAAAGAACTGGAAAAAATTATGAAATATCACGACCTGGCCATCGAAACTACATGGCTATGGATGAAACATGTAACAGTGATACCCATTGTCATCGGGGCACTTGGTACCATCCCAAGAATTTTACAAAACACATCAAGAAATTGCAGCTTCCTGCAATAACACCAGCGGAACTGCAAAAAAACTCTGCTACTTGGAACATCTTATATTTTAAGAAGATACTTGGTTGATATCTAGGATGCTGGCAACAACCTGTATCAACCATTAGCACCAGTCAATCGTATTTGTGACACATTTTTAAAGGTTCAGTTGACTGAGATTCATGTTTAATGAATAAAAGACATAATGCCTCCTAAGACAGCATTTAACATCCATCTGCCTTCAATTACTACGAGTTCTATTCTTACCAGGCTCAAAGTCGACTCAGCCTTCCATCCTTTCTAAGGTGGGTAAATTGAGGACCCAGTTTGTGGGGGCAATAAGCTGATTTTGTATAAATATATGAAAGTATGAAGGCTATTGCCTAACGCATTGTAAGCTGCCCTGAGTCCCCGGAGAAGGGCGGCATATAAATCAAAATAATAATAATAATAATAATAATAATAATAATAATAATAATAATAATACAACGCAAGGACGCAAAAAGGCTTACACTAGATTGCAGAGACACATTTTAACGTTGTGATGCAGAGGGGGTCCTTACAAGAGGCATTAAGGAACCTCATGGGGCCAGTGAATCATGACTTTATATGCTTGCCATCAAAGGTTGCATAATAACAGTAACTATTCTGTACAATATAAATAGTATTTGTGTAGGATTTGAGGGGGGGGGGGAATCCATAGGACAATGTTTTAATTAAACTAACAAAATCTGCAAGCTTTCAAATGTCTTGGAGACCAAAGGGTTAAAAACGCAGATGAATAGCTTCGCTTGTTGTTATAGATGTATTTAAGTTCTACCCTTTCTCCAAGATTTAAAAATGCCTGGTGTGAGTATCTCTCTTCATTTAATTCATATTAAAAAAAAATATTTGTAAGTTAGGTAGGGCCGACAGAGAAGGACTTATCCAAAGACAGTTTGCATGGTTGAGAGTTTCCATGTTTTCCTGGTTGAGATTGGTTTTGAAGCTAGGACATCCACATTTGGCCAAAGCAGGGAGAAAAAATGATTTTACAGCCAAGTGTACAAAGTCACATCCTTCAATGGAATGATGGAAGTCTAGAGACATAGAGAAGTTTAATGTTAAAGCTTTTGAGCCCGTGTTTTGTCAGCTGTCATTTTTTTTAATTTTTTAATTTTTTATTTTAAATTTGATTTATATGCCGCCCTTCTCCAGAGACTCAGGGCGGCTTACAATGCGTTAAGCAATAGCCTTCATACTTTTGTATATTTATACAAAGTCAGCTTATTGCCCCCACAAACTGGCTCCTCATTTCACCTACCTTAGAAAGGATGGAAGGCTGAGTCAACCTTGAGCCTGGTGAGATTCGAACTTACAGTAATTGCAGACAGCTGGTGTTAATCACAATGCTATCAGTCTGCTGAGCCACCAGGTCATGATCCTGTGAACAAATTCTTCACCTTCATTTTTTTTAAAAAAATTGATTTATATGCCATCATTGTAAGACTCAGGGCGGCTTACAATGTGCTCAGCATTTTGTATATTAATACAAAGTCAGCTTATTGCCCCCACAACTGGGTCCTCAATTTACCTACCTTAGAAAGGATGGAAGGCTGAGTCAACCTTGAGCCTTGGCGAGATTCGAATCTGCAGTAATTGCAGGCAGCTGGTCTTAATAACCAGCTTAATAACAGGGTGCCTTAGACCACTGTACTACCAAGGCTTTGTAGCCCGACAACAATTGCTAGCAAATTTCAACTCTTGAAGCTTTCAGCTCTGGCATCAGCATGCAAGGAACCTAACTTACACAATCCTTTGACATGGAGGAACATAACCCACATATTCCTGTGAAATGCCACTGCTTGGTAACAATTTCTGTTTGAGTGATCTGCTGATTGTCCTTAATGAGTTCATCAAACTTTCTCCTAGAAACTTGCCAGTTGCTGTCACAAGTCATCCACTTTGTTCTTGTTTGCACAAATCAGCTCTGCCTAGGACATTGTATTTATATTTTTTTGACCCAGTGATGCACAGTACTCATATCAACATACTCATTGGTATAAACAACTTGCATTTGGTGGTACGTTTCAATTGGAGAACTTCTTAGGCTGTCAAAAATTCAGCTACAGTACGTTCCTTGAAGCATACTGATGAAAACTCACCCTAAGCTTCCATTTTATTAAGAATAATGTACAACCTCTCCTAACAGCAGCTTCCTAACAACTAAAACGAAACAAAAATGCTACAGTTTGACACCTGTTGGTGAATTATAACATTGAAGGCATTTCTTTCCATTCAACTCTTAGCCAATGTGGAGATAATGCAAACTGCTTAAAAGTGTCAACATCAATTAAAACAAAATGGGGTAGAATTTTTTTTTGGGGGGGGGGATTAGCCATTTTAGGATCATCCTTGTTATTTTTACTATACAAGTACCAAGCCAATCTCTTGTTTTTTGAGGCTATCATAATTGGTTAGATACATCACATATATGCATAAGATATCTTAAGAAAGAGCAACTGGACAATAATACTGTAACTTTACACATGAACTTCATTTTATGATAGATATTTGGCGCTCGTTTCTCCTTCCTCATGATGAATTGTGGTAATTATAGGAAGGACAGTGATCATTGTTGGGTTATTGTTATTCACTGTAAGTTCTAAGAAGAAAGTTCTACATTCAGTTGGATGCACAATTCTCACAACAGGTAATCGGAGCACAATTTTATGCTATGCTGTATTTCACACTGACTTCCCAGCTCAAAATTAGCATAACCTGATCATTTTTATCCTCTTATTACTAGTTTGCAAGAAGCACTTCCTGTGATATATATCTTTGCAACAGATGTTCCTTCAATGTTTTTGGGGTTGTCTCAAATTTACCATTGTTTCATTCTGTTGCAATTCATTAAAGCTTTGGACATAAATCTGGAGCAGATGCTAGGATACTGCGTATATCTCACCATCTATTTTACAGTGCAGTTGATATAATAATAATAATAATATTTGAGAAGGTGGGTAGCTGACAGGTTTCTCCAGTAACTTGGTCAAAGCTTGAAATACTGACTTTGAAACATTAAAACATTTGTAAATATTAACTGGGCAGCTGGAACAGTCGGTAATGAGGAAACTATTGCTTGATTGTTCATTTAAATGCAATAAAGACAAATATAACTGAATCTGGGAAGGTGAAATGAAGCCCCATGGAGAGAAATGTAGTAAAGCTAACCTGGAGTTTAAATACAAACAATATGATATTTAGTCTTTTAATGAAATCTGTCTGTGTAATATAAGCCAAGAATTTTTTTCCCGCATGTCAAATTGAGTATAGATTGCTTATTATTTTGATTGAGAGAAAATTCATAAGCCTATTTTTAAAACACAAGTTAGAAAGTGTCAGTTCAGGATATTATTTGTAAGGGGAGAGAAAAAAACAATATAGAGGTGAATCTTCCGTTATAAGCTAGTTCACATATATAGAATAATTCCTAAGTAGCATAAATTGCTAATTAACTAAAGATGGAGATAAATGATAAAAAAAAAAACCACCACCTTATTTTGATCACCAATATATAAGAATATCAATCAATCAGTTTATTACAGTTTTTGTTCTTTCCCCTACCACGAGTGGCCTTGCAGAGGCTCAAATAGCCCAGCAGTAACAAACGCAGGCTAGAGAGACTAAAGCTGGCCCTTTAATAAACAGTTCTCTTCCAAAGCATATATCAGTCCAATAGTTACCGGGCAATGTTCCAAAAGTCTTGGCAGACAGCCAGCAGGCTAATGCAGGAATGCAGACTCTTGTCAAAAACTCCAAACTAACAGTTGTAACTCCACTGCATCCAAAACGCCAACAAATTGTTCACCATGCCTTTCCAGCCCAGTCACACTCCTTTTATACTTTGTAGGGTGTGGCCCTACGTCTCCTGACCACACCTCTTAGGACGGGGCAATAGCTGTTCTCTACGATGTCTCCTACATCTCTCTTTTGCATCCAATAGGGGCTTCCCCTCGTCGTTAACGGCCTCTGTTTCCTCCTCAATTTGACTGGGGTCCATAGGCACATCAGCAACTGTCAGTTCTTGCTGACTTACCAGTGAAGACGGCCCCTCCGGCACATAGCTCGTGACAGCTTCCTCCTCCTCCATATCATCCTCCGTATAAGCATGCAAAGATAAATCAGCCTCCGGGGCTGAGATCACAACACTTTTAGACCAGAGATATATAAGGATAATGTATTGCAATGTCACTGCAATCTAGTGATACTTACATATATACACATACACATATATACATGCAGACAGACACACACACACACAAGTTACATGTGTACACATATACACACATTCATGCATGCACAAATACACAAACACACACAAAACATGCATAGGCGTATAATTTTCTCAAAGAAAAAGTAATGCAATGCATTGATCAGGAAAGTGCAGCATATATAAAATATCGACATATTTTATTTTGGCCTAAGTCCAACCTAAGGTAACACTTTGCCAACTGTGACTGACCTTAAAAACAGCCAAATTGAGTAAACCGGATGGATGCTTGATTGGGAGACCACTACACCCAGAACAATTGAATAAACTACCAGAAGTGACAGTGCCAAATGTTCTTGACATGCCTGTGAAGTTGCCAGAAATCAAACTTCACTCAAAGGAGAGATTACTTTGCTTTAAGCATTTAAGAACAACAGGAGATTTCTCGAGATCAACATTGTTGCCACTGATAGAATTGCAATCGTGGTTCTCAAGTGAGATCTAGAAAAGATCCGCATAATAATAAGCACGCAGAATTGCCATATCAAAATTAAATCCACCCACTCCCTTCGATCAAGATTTTGCTGATTCTAATAGGAATGATTGCATCGGGTTTATTGGAGAAGGGAGGAAAAAGACATAACTTAGAAGAATTCCAATGCAAAAGAACAGTCCAGGGCCTACAAAAGTAGTAAAGATTTTTAATGAAATGTTTATGCCTCCGTTCTTAATTTAACAAAATGTCTACTGTGTAAATATTTTGTATACTGTAATTTTTTTTTTTAAATTTGATTTATATGCCACCCTTCTCTGGAGACTCAAAATATTTACAAAGTGGCCAGAAAAGAAGAAGGAACACACGTCCTACTTCTCACAAATTAAATCTTGGTGGGCATCTCATAGGTTTATGGTGGTTTGTGATAACTCACAATAGGGGCACGATGGCTCAGCAGTTAAAGATGCCGACCTTGTCAGCTGGAAAGCTGACAGCCCAGGTTCGAGATCCAAGCATTGTGTGAGTTCCCATTACTTGTCCCAGTTCCTGCTCACTTAGCAGTTCGAAAGCATGCAAATGCAAATAGATAAATAGGTATCACTTTGGTGGGACGATAAAAGCATTCAGTATAACCTGTAGTCATACTGACCACATGACCACAGAAAAGCCTTTGGACTACACTGGCTTCTTCAACTAAGAAATGGAGATGAACACAACCTTTAGAGTCAGAAATGACTGGACGGGGAAATGTTTATCTTTACCTTTACTTTTACCTTTACCTCACAGAAAAGAGTTCCAGAATCATGTGGAGAGAGAGAGGGAGGGGAGAGGAAGAGAGAGAGGGGGGGTGGAGAGGGAGGGAGAGAGAGGGCAGAGGGAGGGAAAGAGGGGGAGGGAGGGAGGGAGAGAAAGAGGGGGAAGAGAGAGATTGGGACATTATTTGTTGAGATCCTGAATGTAGATGAACCAACATTAAGAAAAGACAGATTGATTATTTTAGTTTCTAGAGCTAAATTGTGAATCCCCATCTGCAAATTCTTTACGACAATGAAAGTCAAAATAGAGCAGGAAAAGAGTAATAGAACTTCTCCGTCTCCAAGCAGAGAAAATACTCTATTGCCTTTAACTATTAGTCCAGTACAGCACTATCCCAGAAAATGGGATAAATTCCTTGTGTGTCCAATCACACTTGGCCAATAAAGAATTCCATTCTATTCTATATTGTACACTGTTCTTGCATAAGTTGATTTGACACAGCAATTGGTCCCAATTTCCTACATGCAACCTAGAAATCTGACATCATCCTCAAAATATGACGTCTTCCAATATGCCTCCAGGTTTATGTAATTCAAGCAGAAATGTTGATCTTCAAATCCTCCTTTGATTTGTAAATACATTTCTTGAGGGTTGACAAAATTGTATGTGGAAAATGTTTTTCAGTGACCCGATGTGACTACTGAGTGAAGAAGCACCTCAGGGACTATGTAATTTTTTTGTGTGTGGTGGTTGACGCATGAAACAGCCTTTGTAGAAATGTTTGCTTGAAGCCAATTGAAGCCACTTACGTGGTCTTTTCTTCAAGATGAAAACCTTCCTCCGAATCCAGACCTTCTAAATAATTCATTGTCTGGGCCTTGCTTTTAACTGTGTGCCTAATTTGTACGTACTGTGTGGATGCTGTTTTCATGCTTTATGTTGCTTTTGATTCTATGGTTTTTATGTTCTATTTTGTATTTAAATTGTTTTTATGCTGGTTTATTGTAAGACATCCAGGGAATGTTGTTATGGGGATTATATACAAACATTGTAAATAAATAAGAAATGAAGTCTCTCTGCTAGGAACTAAATAACTTAATGCTGCACCGAGGGAATAACTATTCTCCGTAATAAAGCTCAGTTTTTGCCACCAGAACAAGTAATTTAAATGGGCAAAATTTTTCTTAGGCTGTGTATTTCTTTGGGTTCCCGTAATGAGTTTCCAGAGCAAACTGCAGTCGTACTGAACAGAGACAATTCTGCAAACACCATAGCCCATCATTTAATATTGGAAATCATGTCCTGTTATTGCTCTCGCTCCTGAAATTTTAGCAGAGATGAACCACAATAACCTCAATAAAACATCAATAAAATTAGATGGATGGATGGATGGATGGATGGAAGGAAAGGAAGGAAAGGAAGGAAGGAAGGAAGGAAGGAAGGAAGGAAGGAAGGAAGGAAGGAAGGAAGGAATTACTTCCCCCCCCCAAATGTTCAGTTCTGCCTTTTGCCTTGAATCTTGAGTCTCTGTCAGAATACAGTATTGTAGGCTGACTCTGCCCACTGCCATGAGTTCAATCCTGACCAGCTGAAAGTTGACTCAGCCTTCCATCTTTCTGAAGCTAGGAAAATGAGAACCCAGATTGTTGGGGGCAATAGGCTGACCCTGTAAACAGCTTAGAGAGGGCTGTAAAGCTGTATATAAGTCTAAGAGCCATTGCTAGAAATATTGCTGTGCATAACAATAAGTTGTAACTCTGTAGCAACTGCAGAATGCCGTCTCTTTTTTCTCTCTCCACAAACACAATGCTGTCTCCTTATTAGGCTAGCCTGTGCAACACACAAGCACACCCACACATTGTGATGATTGTGCATGAGACACAAGTGCACTTCTGTTAATTAGTTAGCCCTAAGTAGCAAAGCACACCCTGACATCTTATAAATGAAGGCATTAATCGTGGCACGAACTTTTGATGTAAGCAAGATGCCACTTCATTAATCGCGGCCGCTCAGTTTGAAACATTGCCACGACATCGTCTGGCTTTTATTCTCTGCCTTTGTGTCATGCAACTAGGACTAATTTGTGTCGTGCCTTCGCTTCCATCTACAAAGCAAAATCTCCGTATTGTTGATCCAAACCTTTCACCTATTTATGGTGCCTATGGCTGAGGTTTTCTTGCAAACCTTTGCAGTTTCATTTGCTTGCTGGGCAAATCGTTCACCCGTAAGGAACAAGCCCGGGTAGATGATACGTTGACCACATCGTGGGTTGAGAAGGGAGAATGTCTGCTTAATGGCCTCTTAGCCATCCAGAACCAAACCTTTGTGTATTTCATCCTGGATCTCTTTTGCTGTCATACCGCAGCAGGACAGGGTAGTTAAACGTGGCTTTTCTGCCCATAGGTAGGCCGGCTCTGGGAGCAAGCAGATAAGACTTGTAGCAATGAACTTTGAAAAGAACAAACTTTCCTTGTTTACGGTGATATACATTCTGGCAGCTGCAGATTTGTTTTAACTTGTTCTGTCCCTATAATCCTTTATAATAAAAAAAAAAAGGGAGGGGGAGAGAAAGAAAGAAAGGAAAGACATGCATATCCTTATCCCAGAATGCTTTAAAAAAAACATTTTTTAAAAAAATACACCGCTTGTATTTTTACTTTAGTGTCATCAGTTAAACCTGTCAGTTTACCCATTCGGGTTCCTTATCTGTATCGTATGATAAATTGCACTATAAATTCATGCCACTTGGCATTTAGCGAGCCTCGATAACATTAGATGCTATTCGGGGCTTCCTTCTTGGCTTGTTCTCAGTTTTGACTTGCCTTGTCTTGCCTTATCTTCTGTATTATCATTTTTTTAAAAAAAAGTTTTGAAATTTTCAGTTTCCAAAGTAAGTTGCACAAACGACAATAGTCCCCTCAGCCAATGTTTACTTTACAGACCAGCGTTTATTTGGGTTTTTTTCCCCCTTCCCCCGCTTTTCTCTATCATTTATATTTTTATACTAGATCCCCAAAGGATGCTGCTCAAAATAATGAAAAACAGAAAATCTGTCTGAAGCTAATCGGAATCAATGGCTAATTAACTCCTGAAGGTCAAAAGAGGGGGGTTAGGTTTTTTTTTTTGTTTGTTTGTTTGGTTAGAGCTCATTCTATTTCCTTCTCTTGTTTTTTATTTTTATTTTTTTTTAAAAAAAATGTGTTTTGGTTTTTAAAGGCAGAAAAATGCAAATTCTACATTACAGTCCAGGAGCTTTTGGAAGACACGGATTAACCCTTTTTGGCCTGATGTGATAAAACCATATTGTAATTAATTAGATTTAATCCTTATGCATGTTCCACTTATGTTTTCCAAAGGGATGAGACAGCTATAAACAAGTATATCTAAATCCTATGAATAGCAATAGCACTTTGACTTATATACTGCCCCATAATGCTTCACAGCCCGCTCTAAGCGATTTACTGAATCTTTAAGAGATGTGGTGGCACAGTGGTAAGAATGCAGTATTGCAGGCTAACTCTGCCCACTGCCAGGAGTTCGATCCTGACCAGCTCAAGGTTGACTTGGTATTCCATCCTTCCGAGGTCAGTAAAATGAGGACACAGATTGTTCGGGACAATATATTGACACTATATAACTGCTTAGAGAGTGCTCTAAAGCACTATGAAGCGGTATATAAGTCTAAGTGCTATTGCTAAACATAATCACAAATATTAATGGTTGTTCCAGTTTTTTTGTTTGGATGAAGTTTTTCATTGTGAACAAAGAAGCGGTATATAAGTCTAAGTCCTATTACTATTACGGAGTCAGCATATTGCCCTCAACAATCTGGATACTTATTTGACAAGATCTCGGAAGGATGGAAGACTGAGTTAACTTGAGCCAGTCAGAATCGAACTCAAGGCAGTGGGCAGAGTTAGCCTGCAATGCCGCATTCTAACCACTGTGCCACCACATCTCTTAAAGACTCTGTAAATCACTTAGAGAGGGCTGCAAAGCACTATGAAGCGGTATATAAGTCTAAGTTCTATTGCTATTACAGAGTCAGCATATTACCCTCAACAATCTGGATACTTATTTGACAAGACCTCGGAAGGATGGAAGACTGAGTTAACTTGAGCCAGTTGGGATCGAACTCAAGGCAGTGGGCAGAGTTAGTCTGCAATACTGCATTCTAACCACTGTGTTACCATGGCCCTTGTAATTGAGTGGCCAATCTTAACTTCAGTTAAGTTGATGGAATTTCAAAATGCTTCACTTCATGTGGAGTGGAGTGAAGTAGGGTGGAGGAAAGGGGAGGAGGGGAGAAAGGCCGAGGGAAGAGAAGAAGGAAGGAGACAGAAGAAGAGGGAAGTAGTGAGGGGAAAGCAGAGAGGGAAGTGGATGGGAGGAGAGGAGTAGGAGAGAGGGAAGGAGAGGGAAATGGAGAAGAGGAGAGGGGAGAGGAAGAGAGGAAAAGGGAGGAGAGGGAAGTGGAGGAAAGGAGGGAAGGGAGGGAAGGAGAAGGAGAAGGAAAGAGACAGAAAGAGATGGACTGTAAAACTGAAAATGTGATGTATTTTAAAGGAAAATGTATAATAAAAAACATTTTAAAAATGCTTCACTTCATCTACCTGATGCCCTGATGAGCCATTCACCTCCTTCTCTATGATTTGTATTTTCCGTTAGGCTCCTGTTAGATATGGGTAGCTTCTCCAGTCTCAAAACAGAAGGTGGGGATGCCTCTCACTGTTTCCTCTTAGCCTCTAACCTTCTTGCTTTCATCATAATTTACTTAGAAATTAAGATAACATTTGGCTTTGAAAGTTCTTCATGAAATTTGAAAAGAGACGTACTGTATGTACTTAGTATTACCTGTTTTAACAGCAGCAATGATTAAAAAGGTAAAGGTAAAAGGTAAATATGTCCCCTCGTACATATGTGCTAGTCATTCCCGACTCTAGGGGACGGTGCTCATCTCTGTTTCAAAGCCGAAGAGCCAGCGCTGTCCAAAGACGTCTCCATGGTCATGTGGCCGGCATGAATAAACACCAAAGGTGCACGGAATGCTGTTACCTTCCCACCAAAGGTGGTCCCTCTTTTTCTACTTGCATTTTTTACGTACTTTCGAACTGCTAGCTTGGCAGAAGCTGGGACGAGTAACGGGAGCTCACCCTGTTACGCAGCACTAGGGATTCGAACCGCTGAACTGCTGACCTTTCGATCGACAAGCTCAGCATCTTAGCCACTGAATCACCACGTCCCTTTTAGCAGCGAAGATTATCTTCACACCATATTGGAAAGACGAAGAAACACCGCAAGATGAAGAGAGGATGAGGAAGATATTACACTGTGCAGAAATGGACAGACTTAAATTGAAAATCAAACAGAAAGAAGATACAGAACATTATCAAACTCGGAATTTATTTTACCAGTGGTTGGAAAAAAAGGGGTGGGGAGTAAGAACGACATTTATATTGTTAAGCAAATTAAATGCCCAGACAACATGATGTTTATTAAGCATGAAGAAATGTAATTAATATAAAATTAATACAATTTATTAAAGAAAAGAAAAGAAAGTTGTTCATGTCTAGCTTGGATATCACAATTTGCTGCTGGACCAACTTCATCATGGGGTTTGGTGAAGACAACATTACTCTTTGTAATGAAGTTGAATCCCCATGTTGTGATTCTTCTCTCCTTATTCCAAGTTGGGGTTGGAGGAAGAACAAAAGAAACCAGATTCCTAATGAGCAATCAGCCCAGATTTAGTAATTACCAGGATGGTCTAGTGATTAGGACTATGCTCTGAATGGCCTTGAATAATTCATGACCTGACATTGCGGTTTAGAGGGAAAGTAAAACTTTTCTCATGTTCATCTCAGCAGAGAAACTCTTCGCAAATGTGTCCGAAATACAGCATCTTTTTCCAAATTGTAAAATTCAAGAGGTTATTGGAATTATACCAAATTTATATCAAACAAAATCATGGTAAGATGATACTTAGTTTCTATCTCATATTTTCTTCATTCTCAAGGCCAGATCCTTTTTGGTATAAAGTCTGATAGGAATTCTCTTTGGAATTCCTCCTAAAACATGCATCAACTCAATGTAACTTTCATTTTAATCACATTAATTGTACTCCATAGACTTATTTGGAGTTTTAACTATGGAGTTTTACATACTTGTGTCTATCCATTTGGATAAATTTAAATCACATCATCATCGTCATCTTTTAATGACCCCATAATCCCTTGCGGGGTGGAGTCTGGGCAACTGAATGGAGCTGAGTGTTTACTGGCCGGAAGCCCTTCTTGTCGCCAATGCGGAATTATATTCAGCAGATATATACTCATCTTGTCCAGAGAGAGAAATATTTGCCTCTATCTAGGATCGAACTCACAGCCTCCCGATTGTGAGGGGAGAGTTCCACCTCTAGGCGACCACACCACTCATATATTTGAATCACATATTCTGAAATATTTCCAGAAACATGTAAAGTCAGATAGTTTACAATCTTATTGTTAATTCTAATCTCCTAAGTAATCTACAGAAATAATTAATTCCACAGGCAATAAAGTAGATTTACTCCAACTAATAGTATAAACAAGATATAAATCATATTGTTGTGTAGTTTTAACAAGCTTATGGTTGTTAAGATTGGTCTCATAGAAATGAGCCAGCAGTGTGCAGCAGCTGCCAAAAAAGCCAACACAGTTCTGGGCTGCATAAACAGAGGGACAGAATCAAGATCACGTGAAGGGTTAATGCTACTTTATAATGCCTTGGTAAGGCCACACTTGGAATATTGCATTCAGTTTTGGTTGCCATTATGTAAAAAAGATGTTGAGACTCTAGAAAGAGTGCAGAGAAGAAAAACAAAGAGGATTAGGGGACTGGAGGCGAAAACATATGCAGAATGGTTGCAGGAACTGGGTATGTCTAGTTTGATGAAAAGAAGGACTGGGGAGACATGATAGCAGTGCTCCAATATTTCAGGGGCTGCCACAAAGAAGAGGGAGTCAAGCAATGGGTGGAAACTAATCAAGGAGAGAAGCAACTTAGAACTAAGGAGAAATTTCCTGACAGTGAGAACAATTAATCAGTGGAACAACTTGCCTCCAGAAGTTATGAGTGCTCCAATACTGTAAGTTTTTAAGAAGAGATTGGACAACCATTTGTCTGAAGTGGTGTAGGGTTTCCTGCCTGGGCAGGGGGTTGGACTAGAAGACCTCCAAGGTCCCTTCCAACTCTGTTATTCTATTCTATTCTATTCTATTCTATTCTATTCTATTCTATTCTATTCTATCCTATCCTATCCTATCCTATCCTATCCTATCCTATTCTAAATTTAGACTGAATTTGGAATTTTAATCCACCAATCAAGGACCCAGAATAGGCAGATGCTGTTTGATGATGTTAAAGGTATTGTTGCAGGATGTAATTTTGCAGTTGTCTGATGGACCTACCCTGTTTCCCTGAAAATAAGACATCCCCTGATGAGAAGCCCAATTTAGCTTTTGAGCACATGCACTAAAATAAGCCTCCCCCTGAAAATAAGCCCTCCCCAAAAATATTTAAACGCAGAGCTGGAAATCAGGTAAGATGGCAAGAGGGTCCCCATCTTGCTCCACATGCCCCAAATATTAAGACCTCCCTGAAAATAAGGCCAAGCGCTTATTTCGAGGTTCAAAAAAATATAAGATAGGTTCTTATTTTTGGGGAAACATGGTATTATACTGGTATAATCCTTGCCAGTGGTTGAAGTGAAAAATAATAGATTTAGCGTGCCTCAATGTAATTTATTAAGTTGAGAGGCAAATCAATGTGTAACAGTTCTACTAATGGGATGCAAGTCTCAAATTGTAAGTCTCGTAAAACAAAGGAAAATGGAAACTCGTATCTTCTTAGAACACCCTTCATGCAATCTAGATGATATCAAAAGGCCTTTCTAGCAAATAGCATTAACAACATTAAAATATCCAATTCCCATTTATCAGAAGCTGATGTCCATAATATCACTCGCCTAGCAGATACTGTCAAATATTTCCCTATATACCAATGTACATGTGTATTACAGTTCCATTTTGAGATGGCACTTGAAGGCTTTGAAAACAGATAATTCAGGTTAAATTTAGGTTAATCAACATCACACCTAGAAGCATCTCTTGTTGTGAGCTTGCAATCTTTTGCCTCTCCCTTGGAGATGAGATCAAAAGATTTGGAAACCCTCCTGCTGCTGTGGAATTTTTTTTTAACAGGCTTTGTGTTTATCTGATGAGCAACAGCTCTGTTTCTCCTTTGTTGTTGTTGTTCTCTTCCACAGCAGGGGGAAAAAAGAAAGGTGATGCCAGGGCATGTTTCTGCCATGCTTAGGTCCAAGCCAAAAAAAAAAAAACATGGTCCCAGAGAGGTCACTGGGTTTTGTCTGAAAGCACCTCTAGATACACAAAGGAGGACGACATTTTGTTAGCTTTTAAGGAATCCTGAACTGAGCACGCTTGGAGCAGCAGGGATTAAAATACATTAACAGAGTGCTCAGATACTACATTTTCACATTTTCTGAGTGCTCCTTTAAATAACAAATTTACGAACCCAAATGAAGCCTCAAACCATGTGTGAAATCAGCAGGTTCTAACAGGTTCTGGAGAACCAGTAGTGGAGATTTTGAGTAGTGGTCGGCCAGCAGCTTGTGGAGCTGGCAGCGGAGTCTGACAGTGATGAGGCTGAGGAAGAACATGGGCCAGTCCTGGAGGCTGGGAAAGGCCCAGATGATGGCTCTGCGTTGGAGGCAGAGATGGGGCCAGGGCCATCGGGGAGTGATGCACGGACTTCGGAGCAGCCTCGATTTCTATTCACATACATCTTCATTTCAAATTCCTTTTTTATTTTATAATTATATCTCTTCTTACATTCCTGTACATTATTAATCAATCCATCTGTCATCTGGGTATAACATTTTTGTGCACCTCTTTATTATCCAGGGTGCTGATCCTTGCCAGCTTTGGAAAAAATGTTCATTCCCTAAACTTACTCTTGGATTCATTTCCTACTGCTCCTGATTAATATACAGATACTTTGAATGCCAGAGAAATGATGGACAAGCAAAAGCAAAGCATGAAGATTCGGCCATGCTCCATTAGTTCGCTAAGAAGTTCACTAAGGAACAGAAGAAATAATCCTAGGTGTTTGATTATAAATTGAGTCTCCTACCTGAGCAAGGAGTTGGACTAGAAGACTTCCAAGGTTTCTTCCAACTCTATTATTCTGTTATACCCCCAAGATTCCTTTCAACCCTATTATTCTATGTTCTAGAATCTCTACCCTACTTTATTACATTTCCAGTGACTTTCTTCAAGGTACTACCTTGTATTTTCCTAGTCTGGAAAATGGTCCTCTTTTTTTCAAACCCAGTTTGTAGATGCCTCCAATTCAGAATGGCTACTCCCCTGTGCTTCTGGCTTTAACTAGTCAGTGCACACATAACATTGTTTTATTTATTTTATGACAAATCAAATCATCCCCTAATATAAATTTTATGTCTGGGTAGATAAAGGCCAATGTAACTGATTCAAATCCAGATACTTCAGATCCTTGTACGTGATTCAAATCCAGAGAATAGGATAGGATAGGATAGGATAGGATAGGATAGGATAGGATAGGATAGGATAGAATAGAATAGAATAGAATAGAATAGAATAGAATAGAATAGAATAGAATAGAATAGAATAGTTGGAAGGAACCTTGGAGGTCTTCTAGTCCAACCTCCTACTCAGGCAGGAAACCCTATATCATTTCAGACAAATGGTTGGCCGATCTCTTTAAAAAAAAAAAAAACTTCTAATATTGGAGCATTCACAACTTCTGGAGGCAAGTTGTTCCACTGATTAATTGTTCTCACCATCAGGAAATTTCTTCTTAGTTCTAGGTTGCTTCTCCCTTTGATTAGTTTCCACCCATTGCTTCTTGTTCTATCCTCAGGTGCTTTGGAGAATAGCTTGACTCCCACTTCTTTGTGGCAGCCCCTGAGATATTGGAACACTGCTATCATGTCTCCCATAGTCCTTCTTTTCATTAAACTAGACCTACCCAATTCCTTATAGGTTATCCACATTTCCTTCTGGAGCCATGCTTCCTAGAAAACAAGTAGCATTGCAGGTGGTACAAAGGCTGATGCACAGATTGAAGTCCAACTTCTATATTTTCGATGCTAATAATTTTCTAAAACAAATTTTGTTGTTTGGTGCTGTGTTCGCAATGCTTTATGTTTCCATCTCTGGTCTTGGACTAAAATAAACATTTATCCCTCCATCCTCATCCTAGAAGAAGATGGTAGGAAATCATTGTTATATATTGCTATCACGAAATTCCATCAGGAAACTTGATGGATACAAAGGAGACTTTTTAAAGTCTATTTGAGATTCCACAGCAATATAGTCATTCATCTGTGTGATCTTCGTGGTTGTTACTAGAAAATGTATAATCTAAGGTAAAGGTAAAGGTTCCCCCCGCACATATGTGCTAGTTGTTCCTGATTCTAGGGGGCAGTGCTCATCTCTGTTTCAAAGCCGAAGAGCCAGCGCTGTCCGAAGACATCTCCATGGTCATGTGGCCAGCATGACTAAATGCCAAAGGTGAATGGAACACTGTTACCTTCCCACCAAAGGTGGTCCCTATTTTTCCATTTGCATTTTTTACGTGCTTTCGAACTGCTAGGTTGGCAGAAGCTGGGACAAATAACAGATGCTCACCCCGTTACGTGGTACTTGGGTTTCGAACCGCTGAACTGCCAACCTTTCAATCAACAAGCTCAGCATCTTAGCCACTGAGCCACCACATCCCTTAATGTCTAATCTACTTTCTGCCAAAGTTGGGAGTAGATTATTGAAGAATTTTGAGGAATATTATTTTAACATGAAAGATTTTCAAAAGTGGGAATTGAATATTTTTTTTAAAAAAAAATGCCATTTTTTTAATTCCATGTGAACATTGGGAAATGTTTATTTTATGTTATTTTATTTTAGAATCTCATCTGTACGGTTCATTTCTAATGCATGCAACTATTTGCAGGAGGGAAAGAACCGTATTTTTTGCGGACATCCGAGATATATTAAAACTGAAGAATCTGTCACAAAAATAATTTGAAACCTAATTAGAAAGTGAAAAATGATATAAAATATAAAACCATTCATCCCAAACTTTTGGAAACAAAGTGCTCAAAACTCTCTTTCTGTCATAATCATTTTTTTTTTTTGTCCAAATCTCAAACTCTTTGCAAATGTGTTAGAATTTCATTGAAAAACAGACTGGATTCTCAGCTGATTTCTCTACTGAGGCTGTCTATGGAGATTCTCAGTCCTCCAGGTCATGGTTGTCCCAAAAGTGCTTTTTCAAGAGGCAACTGGACTTTCTGGTTTTTCTTTGAAGATGATTCACTGAAGAACAGTTGAAGAAGTTTCTTGAATGAGAAGTAGTGTTGTGACACCGACTCCTGAGCCTGTCCTAACAGAGGAAGAGCACTCAGAAGGTGATGAGGAGGAACTGACAAGGCCTCCCTCTCCAGGACCCTCCTTTCTGGCAATGCCTCAGGTTCCATCCGAAGGCCAGGAGGAACAGCCTGGGATGTGCCAGGAGGAAGGCATATTAGAGCACCAATTGATAGGGAGTGAGGATGATGAATCCTGGCTTGATCCCAGGCAGCGTCAGAGGGAGAAGCGTGCGCAGCAACGGAAGAGGCATGGGAGGGCCAGAGATTGAGCTGAATCATGGAGCCATACCCCACCAGGAATAAAAGTGGGTGGGATTGCTGTTCAGGCTTTGTAATGGACAAAGTCCATTACAAAGTCCTATTGGAGAAGGGCGGTATACAAATCCTATTGTATTGTCCTATTGGAGAAGGGCGGTATACACATTGAAACAAATTGAAATTGAAACAAAGTTAAACCTTGAAAGTCACATCGTGATCTCTGAAATTTGGCTTGGATATATTTTGGACTGAACATTGACTAAACTCTTGTCTCATGGATAATTTGTTGCTCCTTGAACAGACTGAAGATAAGTCTTCTTCTGCTTTATGGGAGTGAAAACGGTCTTGGCAGGCATTCGGCAGTTTGCTGCCAAAACCTTGGTCTGCCAAGAATTCTAATCTGTTTACCTAATAAAATATTGGCAGGCGTGCTTGGTATTACGTTTACCTGTGTGAGGAAGGGGGACAGAACAAGTGAAACTTCTTCAAAGAAAAATGAGAAAGTCCAGTTGTGTCTTGAAAAGCACTTTTGGGACTCTACTGAGATTCCAATCATGTGTGTCTCTGTGTGTTTACTTATGTATTTAGAAGTAAATTTCTTTGGGTTCAGAAGGACATATTTTGAAGTAAATGTGAAGAAGACTGTACTGAGAAAATGCTATACATTTGTTGTCAGCACACGAGATCAGAGTCCAGCCTCTCTTGACTTCCGTCGACCCTTATCTAGTGCCACTTTGCCTTGGCCTTTAGTAGTTCAGATTCTTGTAGAGAATGTTAGCATGCAATTTTATTTATTTATTTATTTATTTTTGTCTTTTAAGGTAAAGGTTCCCCTCTCACATATGTGCTAGTCATTCCCAACACTAGGGGTTGGTGCTCATCTCCATTTCAAAGCCAGCGCTGTCCAAAGACATCTCCATGGTCATGTGACCAGCATGACTCAACAGCAAAGGCACACGGAACGCAGTTACCTTCCCACCAAAGGTGGTCCCTATTTTTTTACTTGCATTTTTACGTGCTTTCGAAATGCTAGGTTGGAAGAAAAGCTGGGACAAATAACAGGAGCTCACCCTGTTATGTGGCACTAGGGATTCGAACCACTGAACTGCTGAACTTTCAATCGACGAGCTCAGCGCCTTAGCCACTGAGCCACCACATCCAGGTTTTGTTTCGTTTTGTTTTGTCTTTTAATGACAAAAATATTCCCTTGCATCGGGGTGGAGTCGGGGCAACTGAATGGAGATGGGTGTTTACTGGCCAGATGCCCTTCCTGTCACCAATGTGGAGTTTGCAGCAGATATATTCCCATGGCACCCAGAGAGAGAGAGAAATATCTGTCTCTACCTAGGATCGAACTCACAGCCTCCTGACACTCAGAATGTTAGCATGCAATAAACCTGTATTTATTTGAACTGCTTTGGTCCCTGATTTCTTGCACTTGAAACAGTCCTGGTTAGTTCTCGGATGGGAACCTCCAGGCAATGCCAAAAGTTAACAATAAAAGGAATGTTGAGGAACAAGAAAAAGAATCTCATAAGAAGACAAACTACTTCCACACTAATGCCGAGAAAACTAGGTGGACGTTGATGAAATTACCAGATGTCCTGAAGGAGGAGACGTTTCCTTATTTCTAATGAAACGTGATCCATGATTTTCAAATTATGCTATTGATCGATCTCCCATTCCAAGAAAGCTCTTGGTAACATTCATGTAACATTTAACTCTAATCCATCCACGTCTACTTGGAAGTAAGTTATAATGCATTTAGTGAGATTGATTCTCAGATGAGAATTAGTTTCACACCTATAGCTGGTGCTGCTTTTATTTTTCCTGGAGAACTATGTATTTTTTGGGAAAAAAAACTATTTAAAGATAAATAGCATATGAGTGAATCAGCCATCAGCCTTGGGCCCACATCAAAGTGGATTCAGGTTCTTGAAGATTTAGATCATCTCGCCTGCCTCCTTTTTTTTTTTCTTCTAAATTTCCCCCTTTCTTTCTCATGGAGGGATGTGTTAATTTCTTAAAGGTTATGAATCACCACTGCCAGAACAATATTAAACTTTTATGACTACATGAAATTTTAAGTAGTGAATGTTAAAACTTGGACCAAATTATTGTTGAAAAGCAGTGCTACAGTACGGAGAGCTACAGATTTTTATAGATACTGAGTTAGAGATATAGACATGGAGTTGGATTTGAAGACCTCCAAGATGCCTTCCAACTCTGTTATTCTATTCGATTCTGCACATACATGGTTGTACATAGCCTCCCGTGTATATAATTTATCACTCGGAAAAGCACAAAATAGTGCTTCCCCCTCCCCCATCTGTGTTGTTTTCTATTATAACTCCCCACACAACTAAGAATTCTTTTTGTATTCATGCAAAATGGTTGCCAGTTGCCAATCTTGGTTGATCTCAAAAACCAAAGCTCAGGATCAGAAAATTGGTATCATACAAACTGATGAAAATTTGGTAAAACAAATTAGAGATCAAGGTCAATCGCATATAAAAAGGTTATATAATGCATTGATAGAAATAGATTCAGAAACTGAATTAGTTAAAGATTGTATGATAAAATGGGCACAGAATATCCAGGAACCAATAATGATGGAAACCTGGGAAAAAAATGGGAGCTGTCCAATAATTCTTCTTCTTCTTCTTCTTCTTCTTCTTCTTCTTCTTCTTCTTCTTCTTCTTCTTCTTCTTCTTCTTCTTCTTCTTCTTCTTCTTCTTCTTCTTCTTCTTCTTCTTCTTCTTCTTCTCCTCCTCCTCCTCCTCCTCCTCCTCCTCCTCCTCCTCCTCCTCCTCCTCCTCTTCTTCTTCTTTGCAGGTAAGTCTACTTTCAGGTTCAAATAGGAGCCTTGGTAGTACAGTGGTTTAAAGCACCCTGTTATTAAGACCAGCTGCCTGCAATTACTGCAGGTTCGAATCTCGCCAGGCTCAAGGTTGACTCAGCCTTCCATCCTTTCTAAGGTAGGTAAATTGAGGACCCAGTTTGTGGGGGCAATAAGCTGACTTTGTATGAATATACAAAAGTATGAAGGCTATTGCTTAACGCATTGTAAGCCGCCCTGAGCCTCCGGAGAAGGGCGGCATATAAATCAAATTAAAAAAATAAAATAAAATAAAATAAAATAAAAAAATAGAATTCCTGGTTTGTTTTGCATTTGGCACCTACTCTCCTAGAGATCCACTAATGAATTCAAGGCTAGAAAAAAGCATGATACAACCGACAACTGACTACGATAGAGGGAAAAAAAATCTGCTTCATTTAGATGAAAATAACTTCCTTGTGCCTAATTTGATTATGGCCTTAGTGAATGTACCCATAGAGTACATTTGGATATGTGACTTTTCGAACCTTACAGAGCTAATTTTAAGAAAGGAGGAGCCAAATTCCCAACTTTCATCTGTAGATAATTGAAAAGTGGGAGTCTTTGTTAGCTCAGCTTATCAAAACAGAAAGGGTGCATCTGGCAGCAGTAGCATCTGTTTGTCCAGAGAGATCCAGCAAATAAGCAACTAAATTCAAATGTTGATAAATGGGATTTCTTCCCCCTCATCCCAAATGGCTGTCTTTGTTCAGATGTGTGCTTGCTGATAAAATTATTAACCTGAATGGCTGAGTCTCTCCCACTCTTTTGAAAGTGTCTTTCATCTAAAGAATACAGGTGGTTCTCGACTTCCAACCGCAGTTGAACCCAACATTTCTGTTGCTAAGCGAGACCGTTGTTAAGTGAGTTTTGCCCCATTTTATGACCTTTCTTGGCACAGTTGCTAAGTGAATCGCTGCAGTTGTTAAGTCAGTAACGTGGTCGTTAAGCGAATGTGGCTTCCTCATTGACTTGGCTTGTCAGAAGGTTGTAAAAGATGACCCCGGGAACACTGCATCCCTCATAAATATGAGTCAGTTGCCAAGCAACAGAATTTGGATCACGTGACCATGGGGATGCTGCGATGGTCATTTTTTTCAGTGCCGTGGTAACTTTGAACTGTGTAGAAAGTTAGCACCCATTCCTCTCCTAGAAGAATGAAATATTTTAGGGAATATTAAAAAGGCAGAATATTTTCCCTAAAAGAGAAATAGAAATCTTAAGGGAGACTCAGCCCCAACTCCCTGCCCCCAGCAGATATTTTGGTGCTAGCCTAGCTACAAGACAAAAGACTGGGCCAGCCTATCTACAAAACAAAAGACCTTCAGCTCCAGGATGATGGGATTATCCTTCAGGGCAAAGCCATTCAGCCACAATAGCTATTGCCCAACAAGCCCCCTCATTGTATCAGCCCAAGCTTCAACCAAGCCTGGAACTCAAGACATAGCCTACAAAGTTATCTATGACCCATGACAGCAGCCAATAAAATACATTTCTTGCACAGGAACAGGAAGCTCAAGGGCAAGGCCCAAGAGAGGGTATAAATAACCCTCTCTCTCTACTCCATGCAGTCAGCTGCCCAGGACTTCAAACCCATGTGGTCCTGTCCATCAATAAATCTTTTCAATCAGCCTCCATGTTTCCAGCGTCTTTCTCCCCACATAGAACAGAACCCAGATGGAGATTTCTTCCAACAATTGCCACTAAATGAAATGTTCCAAGGCAAAGACCACCTGTGCTCTAAAAAAAAGTGAATTCGGGCTCTTTTGTAGGTGATGCGATCACCCAAACGATGAAGAAGTGGAGAAGTCTCCAAATGTTGGTCATGATCTACCAGGCATGGAAGAAGATCTGCAGACACTGGTTGCCTTCATTTTGAAGAAAGGAAATGATCCATTTGATGCGCATAATGAATCAACAGTCGATGATTCCTAATGAGAATGCCTCATTAATTGTGACAGCTGGAAGAAACATTTTTTTCCCCAAATACCTGACCTTCTTATAAACGCGGACTAATGTTTTGAAATAAACAGGAAAGAAAAAACAAAACAAAAAAAGAATTTGAAACACCATTGATTTCTCTGCCATACTGTAAAAGCTCAAAATTAACATCACTTTGCTGACAAATTTCTCCCGGTAAGAAATCAAATTGCCTCCTGCTAACCCATTGGCATTTCAATATGTCCTACTTATTTTTTTTTTACCCTATTCCCTTTTCAGTTCATTTCATATTTTGTATTTTTTTTTTTTTGTGGGTTATTTTTATCGAAATGCGATGCAATGCGCCGTGAGAGAAATCCATCATAAATTCAGCTCAAAAGAAACCAAGAACTTATGAACCAGCCGGTGTCACTACGTTTATAGGGGGGCATGGATACATATTTGTGAGGAATATTAGTTACATCTTGAGGAATGGATAAAAACAGACTGCGATTATGCAAATCATCTGCAGTGTTAAGACTATTGCCAGGGGCGATATTAAGGGCTTGAGTCTACCCCAGTGGCAGAACAGCTGTTTGCGTGAAGAAGATTTCTGCTTAAATTTCAGCTTTGTGATGAGAAAGCTGGGAACATTTTTGCAGCTTCTAGTCCATATTAACAACCGAGGGCCAGTTGTAGGAATGAGTCAGTTTCCTGCATTTTCTTGATGGAATTCCACCTTAAGATTCAATCTTTTTTTTATATACTATGTCTTCAGGCATGATTCACCCAACAGATTAATAAAGCCTCATATTAAAAGTGTCCTCAGATCATCAAATAAATTTTATAAACACCGGGATTTATCTGATCCAGACACTAAGATAAGATTCACTGTAGTAAAATTCACCATAATTGAAAGTGGGCATTCACCAGAAGGTATTTTTTTCTCCTCTTGCTTTTCTTTTCTTTTCTTTTCTTTTCTTTTCTTTTCTTTTCTTTTCTTTTCTTTTCTTTTCTTTTCTTTTCTTTTCTTTTCTTTGTCTCCTATTTAGCATGTATTTTTATATAGGGCATTCCATCATCATTATTATCATTACCATCATTATTATCAACTCTTTTATTCATTAAACATGAAACTCAGTCAATTGAACATTTAAAAATATGTCACAAATACCATTGACTGGTGCTAATGGTTGATATGGGTTGCTGCCAGCGTCCTAGGAATCAACCAAGTACCTTCTTAAGATGTATGATGTTATCATCATCATCATCATCATCATCATCATCATCATCATCATCATCTTTTATTCATTAAACATGAAACTCAGTCAACTGAACATTTAAAAATGTATCACAAATATTATTATTATTATTATTGAATTATTATTTAGTTCAAATTTTGATTGTCGTGTTACTTCTAGCCTGTCTCAGCATATCACACATTAAAAATAAATACATTCTTGTTTACTATGGTACCTGTCTTATGTCCTTAGGATGTTCTGTACCTATTAGTAACACTACTGTACTGTGATCATTTATGGCACTGTACTATCTTTGATCTCCTGAACTGGAGTTAACTTTGCTTTATCTATATTATTAATTAATCATGGTGAAGCTTATGCACTTCTTTGCTTGTCCTCTACTGGTTCCTTTTCCAATAGATTAAATAATAGGTGTGAGAAATAAAATTATTCCTGTAAAGAACATAGCCTAAATAACTCCATTTTTACACTTCTCATGACCTAAACTAACCCTAAACTAATTAGCTGTGTAAGGAATGAAGAAAGGGAAAGTATGTATGACACCTTTTCTGAGAAAACAAAGACATAAACTTGGTTAGTACATTCTGAGTTGGGTCAGACTGACCAAAGCTTATTTTAATAGTAGGAAGGAAGCTACCATGTTCCAATTACCGTTTTTTTTGGAGTATAAGGTGCACCGGACTATAAGACGCACCTACCATTTTTGGTGAGGAAAAGAAGAAAAAGAAATCTCCCTTTGCCTCTGAGCAATTTTGCCTTGTTGCAGCAAACAGCAAACAGTCTGCTTTACTTTCATTTTTGTTTTCATCATAGCTTGATTAGCACAAGAAAAAAACAAAAATCCGCTCCAGCAGTTTACCTCCTTGCAGCAAGCAGCAGAGGCCCGGGCAAAACAGCTGAGCACAAAACAGCTGAGAGTCAGGAGGCCGATCCAATCGACTTGTGCTAATTAGGCTGTGCTGAAGCTGAAAGGAGCTGTTTCTTCTTGCTTCTTGCTGCAAGGAGGTAAATTGCTGGGAGACAGAGGCCATAGGGTGGGGGCCAGTGAGTGGGTGGGGCTACATTTGGTGTATAAGACACACCTAAATTTTCACCCCTTTTTAGGGGGGGAGAAAGGTGTGTCTTATACTCCGAAAAATATGATAATTGTTTTGTTAAGGATATGTGGGAAGGGTATTTCCATTGGGGATTTCTAATCCAGGAACATGATGCTGAATAAGATAAAACTTTATGTAACGTCCTATAAACAATGATAGGAGATCTTTACATCTTCAAGGCATGCCCAAGGACTATTAAGACACAAATTTTGAAAGCATTTTATACCTCCAATCTTCTCTTCCTCCTTTAAATGGAAAGTGATGCCCTTTGAGAGGTCCTCGAAGCTGAAGAACATGAAGCAGCAACTTAAGTTAAAAGATGATTGCGTGCAATCTGCTTTGGGTGCCTTACAGAATTGAGCAAAATGCCCTTCAAGCAATTTTTAGCCTTCCATTTTTTTTTCATATATTTTATTTATTTATTTTTAAAATAGATGACGTTATAAGCATTCATTTAAAAAAGCATGTCATTAACATAAGAAAAATGTGTTGATCCCCGCCAGCAGTGACTAGACCATTTGTCAAACATTATTAGTCTTTCTGTTAACATTTGGAGGTCATGTCTACAGGTGTTTCAGCACCTAGTGAAGCTCTTGAAATGGAGCATAGTATAATATTTCTCTAATTCCAGATAGGGAACTGTTGTGTTGTGTCAGCTTTCTACAGGTTACTCTTCTGATACTCCCAGCTGCATGTTTGTCACAATTGGGAGCTGTCCAATTCTTCTCCTCCTCCTCCTCCTCCTCCTCCTCCTCCTCCTCCTCCTCCTCCTCCTCCTCCTCCTCCTCCTCCTCCTTTTTCTTCTTTTTTAATTTGATTTATATGCCGCCCTTCTCTGGAGACTCAGGGCGGCTTACAGTGCGTTAAGCAATAGCCTTCATATTATTTCTTCTTCTTCTTCTTCTTCTTCTTCTTCTTCTTCTTCTTCTTCTTCTTCTTCTTCTTCTTCTTCTTCTTCTTCTTCTTCTTCTTCTTCTTCTTCTTCTTCTTCTTCTTCTTCTTCTCCTCCTCCTCCTCCTCCTCCTCCTCCTCCTCCTCCTCCTCCTCCCCTCTCTTAAGCTACCCAATGATTTCTCTACATAATGTTTTTAATAGCATCAAATCCTCTATACCTTAACAGACTAACATCCCATATTTGTTTGGAGGCAAACAGTTCTTACAGGGACCTTAAAGGTTTTCTACATTCTTCAAGCAATTCATGACTACTAGTGGTTTCAATTAAAGGGAAAGTAGAATAAAATACATTGCAAACGTGCTTTTAATAGTACATATTCAGAACAAAAAGAGGAATGCTTTCCTCCCATTTCCTGCTTCCTGGATGACTTTGAGTCTACTCTCAGCCCAATTGCCAATGGGACAAGTTGATGAAGGTGCCAGATCAACACTGATGAGACTGATGTTCTGGTCTTTCCTTCTGCCACATCAACTCCAGTGGTGGGATTCAGCAGGTCCTGGCTGGTTTGGTTGAACCAGCAGTTAAATTGCTGGCTGGCCCCACCCTACTCCTTCGAGGACACACACACACACACACACACACACACACACACACACACCTGCGGTAGATTTTTGCTCCCAGGAGGCTGCAGGGAGGCCTACTAGGCCCAAAACGGGGGGTGGGGGGTGGGGGTGGCACATCCCCCATGAGGTCCATTTTTGCTCCCAGGGGGTGTTCAGGACGCCGAGGGCTGCCTGTCACACCCCCTAGCCGCACCCACCATGGCCACACCCATCCAGCAAGTCATTAGGGCAGAGAACTAGTTGTTAAATTATTCAAATCCCACCACTAATCAACTCCATAGGAGATTTTGGTACAGCCCCACTTATTGTGAGCAAAACCTTCAGATGCAATAAGTGTGGATCTGTTCTGCTGGAAGGATCATCAGCAATAATCATACTAGCATTGAAAGAATCCCAAATTAGATGGACTTCTTGCATGTCTACTTTCCTTGAAAAAGGAAAGAAAAAGGAAATGAGTACCACCAAGTGACAGGTCAGTTGACCCTAGTTTGTAAAACCTGCCAACCATATTCTACCATAGCTTATTTTACTCAAATAACCCAGTCTTTATCAACCAAAGGCTGTTAATAAACTGTCTTAACAGCCTACCAGAATTCTAAGATAAGGTAATCACAGTCTTACTAAAGTTGGCAGAAAGCCCAGAAGCATTCCAGACATGAAAGGAGAGTGAACTAAAGTTGTTCCCTACATCTTGTTGCAAGCAGTGTTCCTTCTTAAATAGGCTAAGGGGGTGGCCAATTAGCCCCAAGCCTTACTCTCAAGGAGACCTCCTCCTGAGGAGCCACTCCTGCCTTTTGGCCACTCTGTGTGCCCGTGCATTGAGAAGAGGCTCCTCCTCTTCATCCTCTTCACTTAAAGGAGCTTCTGGAGATTCTGAAGGCCCTGGCTGAATCCCTGCCTCTGGCACTACATCTTCTCCAGCCTCCTCACTGTCCGACTCGAGCGCCAGCTGCACAGGCTGCTGGCACAGCACCACACCAGCCTCCTCATTGTCGGAATTGGCTACAATCTGCACAGGCTGCTGATGGGCCACAACACCAGGTCTTATTTTCAGGGGGGATGTAATCAACTGACTCACCTCACTTGCATACCTTGCCCCTGGCCTCCTTTTTGCTGTCAGAGGCCTTCAGGAATTTCTTTGGCTGGCAAGGCTTTCCTGAAGGCATCTGGACCTGATAACAAAGCTCTGGATCGATCCAAAGCTCTGTTATCGGCTACAGAGGCCTTTAGGAAAGCCTTACTGGCTGTAGAAGAAATGGGCCAAGGTGTGCAAGGCCTGTCTGCAACTGTCTGAATGTAAGTAGTAGGGCAGCTCCACCCCGGATGGGTATTTTTACCCGTGCATCAGGGAGTGGGCGGGGTCTTAATTAGGGCTTATTTTGGGGGTAAGGCTTATATTGGGCACATGTGTAAAAATCAAGCTAGGACTTACTTTCTGAGTAGGTCATATTTTCGGGAAAACACAGCATTTATTTCTGCAAATTAACTGTCATTCACTTGCTAGGATTTTCAGCAGTCTGTTAATTGCTTACCAGAAATCTGCCTCTGATTTCTCCCTAATCTTAGTATGGGTGAAGATAAGATGGGAAAGCCAGTGAGACTTTAATTAATGGAAAGACCATCTTTTCCTCCCATTTAAGAACCAGACTTACAGTAATAATAAACCACTAACAAGATAATTGCAGCCATTTGACCATGAATCGTGACAGTGTTAAGTGTGTTTTAACTGCCTTCCTATATATATTTTCATCGTATCAGAAATATTGTAGGTTGCTTCCTTGTGACGTTTCATTTACCCAACAAAATAATTAGCACGGATGATGTTACTTAATTGGGTAATGAAATGTCTGCAAGGAACATTTTTTCCTCAGCAAGCCCCAAGGATCCCACCAGAGGTGGTTGTCATACTCCTGTCGGAGTCTGAATCTGAAGGGGAAGAGGAACAGCTGACAGAGAGTGAGAGAGTGGCTCTGTTGGTTGTGGAAGAAACTGGGGAAGGGCAAAGTCAGGCTGGGCAGAGCAGGGGAGAGATAGAACAAGGGAGAGGGGGTTCAGATGAAGACCAAGGCTCACCCCCTCCTCATCCTAGGCAGCACAGGGAGGAACAGAGAAGAGAGCAACATGGGTTGCGTGGCTTATGAGGGAGGAGAGGGCCCCAATCGGGGTGAAATGTTCCCAGTTCGGACTGGATCACCCGATCCGGTAGCGATGGAGGCGGGTGGTTCGGATAACCAGTAGCAAAAATCCCTGACACCTCCCCCCCCCACATGCCCAGCTGAGCCGCACAATCATCAGAGGCTTTTTTTTTTCCTTTGGAAGCATTTTTTCTACAACCTCTTGTGCTGAAAAAATGTTTTTAAAAGCCTTTGATGATCCCAGCTGAGCTGCACAATCATCAGAGGCTTTTTTTTCCCCCCTTTGGAAGCATTTTTTCTACAACCTCTTCGGCTGAAAAAAATGCTTTTAAAAGTAAAAAAAAAAAAAAGCCTCTGATGATTGCGTGGCTCAGCTGGGATCGTCAAAGGCTTTTAAAAGCATTTTTTCTACAACTTCTTCAGAGGTTGTAGAAAAAAAATGCTTTTAAAAGGCTCTGATGATCCCAGCTGAGTTGCCTGATTGTCAGAGGCAATTAAAAGAAAAAAAAGCCTCTGCCGATCAGGCAACTCAGCTGGGATCATCAGAGCCTTTTGAAAGCATGGTTTTAAAATTAAAAAAAAAATTGGCCACGCCCACCCAGTCACATTACCCCTCCAAGTCACGCCCACAGAACCGGTAGTAACAAATTTTAGATTTCACCACTGGCCCCGATCCTTTTTACAAGGCAAAGGTGCTGATGGAGTTTAAAAGGAGAGGCAAATGGGAGGGCCGGTTGTCGGGGGAACAAACACTGAGTTCATCTGGTGCTTATCTGAATTCCTGGCATCCTCCCAACTGGTTTGATTTACTGCCGTGCTACTTCACTTCTGGAATTCCCTATTTTGCTTCCCTTGCCGGATTCACTACCTTGTCTCGCCTTGTTGGATTTTTGGTTGAAAGTTTTCCTTTTTTGAGGAAAGCCTCCGGAGCCAGGGGAGGGCAAAAATGCCCCCCCCCACCACTGTGGTGCAGGAGGCTGACTAGGCTACACCCACCATGGCCACGCCCACCCAGGAATCAGGCAGAGAACCCCTTGCTAAAATTTTTGAAGCCCACCCCTGGAGTGAATACATGCTAGCATGAAAATGAATGCTTGTCCTAGCTGAGGCAGGGTGTAAAAAGCCAAAAGGACAGAGATGGGGGTTGGGGGTGGAGAATAGACAGGTGGGGGGGAGTCAATATTCACTTTACAACCCACAATGGGGGTTGTGGGTTGTAAAGATGTTGAAACTTTAGAAAGAGTGCAGAGAAGAGCAACAAAGATGAGTATGTCCCTGTGTTATGTGTTTTTCAGCCGAGCGTCCATCCTAAGACTTACGGTAGCCTGCCAGAGAACTTTATCACGTCTCTGTAGCCACAGAGATAAGACTGTCTTGTGATTTCTGAGCTACTGCGCATGTCCAAGTTTAAGGAAGAAACTTCCTGAGTTACTTTTTTCCTTTGTCTGTCTGTGTTTATAAAACTGTCGGTAACGATGTACTTTGTTTTATTTCTTTGTAATAAAATGTTTCTTAGAATATATTTCGGGTTTTCTTTCTTTAAAGTATACAGCATGGAAAACAAGATCCATCTGTCTCTAATTAAGTGCAATTACCCCAGGAAGTATCGAAGCTGATTTACGCTTCAACAGATTAGGGGACTGGAGGCTAAAACACATGAAGAAGGGTTGCAGGAACTGTCTAGTTTAATGAAAAGAAGGACTAGGGGAGACATGATAGCAGTCTTCCAATATCTCAGGGGGTGCCACAAAGAAGAGGGAGTCAAGCTTTTCTCCAAAGCATCTCAGGGCAGGACAAGAAGCAATGGAAACTAATCAAGGAGAGAAGCAACTTAGCACTAAGAAGAAAGTTCCTAACAGTTAGAACAATTAAGAAGTGGAATAGCTTGCCTTCAGAAGTTGGAGATGCTTCATCACTAGACAGTGATTAAGAAGAGACTGGACAGTCACTTGCCTGAAATGGTATAGGGTCTCCTTGCTTGAGCAGAGGGCTGGACTTGAAGACCTTCAATGTCCCTTCCAGCTCTATTCTGATTGATTGAGATTGTAAATTTTGCAACCTATAAGAGTTAGGTATTTACATAAGCTTAATCCAACTGAAAACTTCAAGTTAGCTGGTCCATTGATTTGCAAGAAAGGTTGAAAATACTACTAATTAAGAATCCCAGCTATTACACAAAAAGTAACAATAATAAAATAAGTTAAAAGTAGAGGTCAGGAATAGTGTAGACAGCAGAGGACTCTGCTTGATATATTTGCTACATGTAGGAAGAATTTTAAGCGAGCCTTTCCAAAGTTAATCCTCTTTCTGTGAACTGGAGTAAATGCTTCTCCGAGATCTATTCCAAGTAATCTGTTGGAAGAATCTTATAAATACCCTGAAATGAAATACTCTTACAAATATACTTTATTTTCCACACCTTCACTTTTTAAATGTGATGAAACCATCTGTCAAAAAGGTAAAATTCACACTGCAAGCGACATTTTAGGCCTTCATCAGCCTTCTATGATTTCATAACTTTTGGGTCTGCTACCCCAAAAAATAGTTTCGGAAAAGGAAAGAGTCATTTTACTAGTAAGTAATTGAAAAGAGGAAAACAAAACCCCCAGAGTTACAAAGGTCAGTGGCTGCTGTACTCCTGAGGTACTGTTGCAGTCATGTGATCTACATTTTTTATTTTCCATAACAGTTTCCCAGCCAATCTTGCAATCCCTTGCTCCTCCCACCACCACCACCCACTTCCCTCCCTGCAGGGGCTGTCTAGTTGGTTTTCATGGTGCCACAAGATCCATAGTCCATTTCCCCCCTGCTTAATAATCATAGAGCAGGAAATTACACTTAGATGTTATTGGGTGCCTGGTGTCTCTTGTTCTGAAGCATCAGATTGAACCATTTCTCTTTTGCTTGCACGGACATTTTGTACGAACATATGTGTCTTCTCCCCTTGCAAAACAGCACCGAAAGCCATCAAAGTGGCACCTTTGTTGCTCCACAGTGGCTCTGTTGCAGGACGTAAGAGCCATGACCTTTCTTTTTTGCAAAACCACTTCAAAACGGTCTTTTTTCACAGACTTCTTTGAATCCAAGCCTTACTTCAAGGGTTTTCATACAAATATATATATAAAAAAGTAAAGACTCCCTCGGGCTGAACTCAACTTCTGGTGTCTGCATAGACCCATCTGTGTAATTTTATTGGCAACAGTAGAAAAATAGTTTACTTTTGCTTTCTTAGGGGATGTTTTTCAGTTTCCCAAAACAGTTTATTATCTCACTGGTGGCCTTATATTCTTATATACTCTGCAGTTCTCAATCTGCTTGAGATGCTCTAACAGTAACTAATCAACCTGTTTCAGCAGAAAAGAGAACTCGGACGATATTCAGATGGGTATTTACCCGTCCCAGTGTTGCTAGGTACTTTATCACTTGAAAACCAAAGAAAGGGCTTGCTGAGAACAATCTGATCTACCCAATGATCAAGATCCAGAATCAGGGGTGAAATCCAGCAGGTTCTGACAGGTTCTGGAGAACCGGTAGCGGAAATTTTGAGTAGTTGGGAGAACCGACAAACACCATCTCTGGCTGGCCCCAGAGTGGGATGGGAATGGAGTTTTTGCAATATCCTTCGCCCAGGAGTGGGGAGGGAATGGGAATTTTGCAGTATCCTTCGCCCAGGAGTGGGGTGGGAATGGGGATTTTGCAGTATCCTTCCCCTGGAGTGGGGTGGTAATGCCAGCCACATGACCACAGAGATGTCTTCAGACAGTGCTGGCTCTTTGGCTTTGAAATGGAGATGAGCACTGCCCCCTAGGGTTGGGAACAACTAGCACATATGTGCGAGGGGAACCTTTACCTTTACCTATGATTGTTCTAAGCTGTTCTTCCTCTGGTTCAGCTTAGATTTAGTTGCTGATAGACCGAGGATAAATCATTATATGCATGCTCATTAGAGTTGTAACAATAGCAATAGGACTTAGACGTATATATACCACTTCATAGTGCTTTACAGCCCTCTCTAAGTGGTCAGCATATTGCCCCCAACAATCTGGGTCCTCATTTTACCGACCTCAATGGGGCAAAACTTATATGACAAAGCACTGCAGGATTGTAATGTCGACGTAACCATCCATAAATACAGTTAAGAAGCTGGGACTGACAATATTGATTCTTTTCATTTATGTAAAGCAGTTTAAAGCTACTTTTCATTGCAAGGCAATTCAGGAATATTTCACGGGACAACTAAATCTGGAGCATTAGTATAGAAGCCCCAGATACAATATTCCAAAGAAGCATTATTTTATGTGTGTGTTAGCTTGAGAATGATCCAGGATGTTCCCCAGTCCTTTAGAAGAAAGATACAGTAGAACACGGGTGTCAAACTCGATTTCATTAAGGGCTGCATCAGGGTTGTGTTTGACCTCAGGGGGCCAAGGTGGGCGTGGCCAGGGTGGGTGTGGCCATCTTGACATCACTCATGTCAGGGGGCACTTGTGGTGGCCCAGGTGAGGCTGAGGATATCCTCCTGCAGCCCTCTGCCAATGAAAACAAAGCTCCATCAGTGGTGGTATTCAGCAGGTTCTGACCAGTTCTGGAGAACTGGTCGTGGAAATTTTGAGTAGTTCAGAGAACCGGTAAATACCACCTCTGACTGGCCCTGCCCCATCTATTCTCTGCCTCCTGAGTCCCAGCTGATTGGGAGGAAATGGGGATTTTGCAGTAACCTTCTCCTGCCATGCCCACCAAGCCATGCCCACAGAACCGGTAGTAAAATTTTTTGATTCCCATCACTGCCTCCCATGCTCCATTTTTGGCCACGATGGCCTCCCACAGCCCTCTGCCAGTGAAAACGGAGCCCAGTGAGCTCCATTTTTGCTGGCAGAGGCCCCATGGGCCAATTCTTTGCTATTTCTAGGGTGGCCCCATGGGACGGATCTAAGCACCCCGTGGGCTAGATCTAAACACCCTCTCGGCTAGATCCGGCCCACGGGCCTTGTGTTTGACACCTCTGCAGTAGAAGAAATCTGAATGAGGCTTTCAAAATTAGGCTAACTAATTAATGCCAAGCAAAAGAACTCCTGGGTGGAAAGTTTTCGCCTATTTAATCAATTTACTAACTTTCCTTCAGAAGAGGATGCTCTGAGTTTCCAGGGAGTTTTCTTCTCTCTCTTTTTTGGTTTCTTTGAAGTAGATCTTCACGAGTGACCAATAAAACCTTTAGGGCAAAATGATTTTGTTCCCCTTTGCTTCCATGATGCATGGCAGCCAGAGTAGATTAAGTCTGGGGAAAGTCAGCGGTTCAATACTTTATCAAAGATAGTCTGAGGATGAACTATTATCTAAAAGATATATTTAGTTCAAATGGAAAGCAAAAGGAAGGATAAACAGCGTTTTATCTTCCTGTATATGAAGTGTTTTCTCAAGGTCACAGCCTGGGTGTGTGTCTTACGTTTTGTGTGTTAAATAGCAGCCGTCGTTTTTTGTTTTTGTTTTTTTAATTTTTCTTTTCGCTCCTGGTTCCTTCAGGAGAGGAAGGGGATTTGCCATTCTCCAGGAATCGAAACGGTTTGCTCCTACACTGCCTCCGGCATTTTGCAATACTTGATGCATCAGAGAGAGGTAAAATATCACGATGTCCTGAGCGATCATATATTAGGGGAAAAAAAGGAGAAGAAAAGACCCCTTTAATTCCCAGCAATCAATCAGCTGAAACCCCGGGGCTCATAAGTAGGTATAAGCATTGGCAAACTAAAAAAAGAAAAGAAAAAAATAATTTATGGGTTCCATGCCTAAGGCCAGATGAATCCCCAAACTCTTAGCGATGTCTTTGGCCTCGGAAGGAAACCGAATTATGGAAAGGTTAGATATCATTTACATATGCATGTAAAAAGTAAAAGGTCCTTGTAACCAAAGTTTAAGAGTATGGAATAGGTTTCTCAACACTTCTATCTGTGGATATGGGTGGGTGTGTCTGTCTGTGGGTCTGTGGGTTTGAGATGGCTTTTTTTTTTTTTAATGATAATTGAATTTTATTACGTGCTGTAATTTTCAGGCCTGCTGCAGTGGTTCTGCAAGGCATTTGGTTTTGAGAATGCTTGAGGAAATGTAAGGAACTTTTATAGACTGCCAGGGAGAAATACACAACTTTGCAACTATGCTGAACACCTGAAGGCGCAGTTTGAGTTTCTATTATAACAGAGAGAGAGAGAGAGACAGAGAGAGAGAGAGAGACAGAGAGAGAGAGAGAGAGAGAGAGACAGAGAGAGAGAGAGACAGAGAGAGAGAGACAAAGAGACAGAGATAGAGAGACAAAGAGAGACACTGAGAAAGAGAGCGAGCGAGAGAGACAGAGGCAGAGAGAGAGAGAGAGACAGAGAGAGAGAGACAAAGAGACAGAGAGAGAGACAAAGAGAGACACTGAGAAAGAGAGCGAGCGAGAGAGACAGAGGCAGAGAGAGAGAGAGAGACAGACAGAGAGAGACAAAGAGAGAGAGATGGAGAGACAAAGAGAGACACACACACACAGAGAGAGAGAGAGAGAGAGAGAGACAGACAGACAGACAGACAGAGAGACAGAGAGACAGAGAGACAGAGACAGACAGAGACAGAGAGACAGAGACAGAGACAATACATCAAGTAATATTTGATCAAAACCTTTTCTCTCTAGTAGCTCCTCTTGGAGATCTGGAAAAAAAATGCACATACAGTAGTGGCCAAAATTGTGGAAACCTTTTGGGAAAAGTGTATTTTCTAAAACTAGCTAATAACACTTCCCCCCTTTTTTTGGAGTAGTACCATAAAATTATATATCAATGGAAAGATCATTTAATAAAGAATGTAATGCAATAACTTTTATGAAGGATTTGCTATTAGAATAGCAGTGACAGGATAAAGAAGAAAAGTGAAACAAGTAGAAAAAAATGAGATATACAAAAATGATCACCATAGAAAAAACGAAATATACAAAAATGATCCCCATGTCAGTTAATCCTTAGCTGGGTAACCTTTAGCATTAATTACAGCCTTACAACGTCTTCCCATGGAGTGAACCAAGTCTTTTAGTTCTGCAGCTGTTCTAATGTGAAACCAAGATTGAATGATGGCTTCTATTAATTGGGTTTTATTGCTGGGTTGCTTCTGACTAAGAAGTTTCTTTAGTCGGCTCCATAGATTTTCAATTGGGTTAAGGTCTGGGCTATTCCCAGGCCATTCCAGTAGTGGAATAGAATTATCTTGAAACTCCAAAAAAAAAAAGTGATGTTATTAGTCATCAAACCTCAAAAATACACTTTTCCCAAAAGGTTCCCACAATTCTGGCCACTACTGTAGGTATTTTACAGTTTTCTTCTCTTCCAGAATAGTTTCTACTCCTCTTAAATTAACCACTGTAGAATTATTATTTTAATAAATACCTTATAAACCAAAACCCACGTTATTTTTCTTTTCTTAAAGCCTACATTGATTCTACTCTTAAGCAGAGTTAGATAATATTTTATGTAAAATACCTGGGAGACATTTAAATCCTTCAGCAGTCCTTGTAGAAGTCACGAATGAAAGGTATTGAAATGCAGAGGATGTTGTGCAGTGAAAATATTAGGCTCTGGCAGAGAAAACAATATTTATATTGTTATATTGAAATTATTTTTAAGTGATCACAAGGCTTCAATGCCATAACCAGAATTAAAAGTATTACTTGCTATTCTATAAAAATAGATTAGCCTTGCAAGATTGGTGCTGTATTGGTCTATGATTCTATCATATGTTACTATTAACCCCATTACTGGCGAGGGATGATTTGAGCTGAGTGCAACCAAGAGGTTGGAGAAAGTAGACATAGGTAGTTACAGACTTGATCAGACTATCTTAAAGAAGTTCACCAGAGTTTCTTCTTCCCACTGCCCCTGAAACACAATATCTGAGAACATATCTGGAGAATGATATCAAACAAAATTAAGCAATACATGCTTTGCTCATTTCAAATTCATTAGGTCACTAAAGTAGTAAATGGTGACTAAAGATTATCTTTTATAAATTGGGTGACCCGGGACCCAACTGCAGGCTTATTTAGTGCTTCTAAGTGTCTTGTAAAGAATTTGGAACAGTTATTGTTATGAATTAACAGAGTGGCATGGTGGCCTAGTGGTAAAGATGCTCGCCTTCCACTCAGAAGATTGAGAGTTCAATCCTAGGTAACCACAGACGTTTCTCTCCTAGGTCACAAAGAAAAAAAAAATCCGCTGTGAACTCCGCATGGCATCAGGAAGGGCATACAGCCAGTAAATGCTCAGCTCCATCCAGTTGCCCCTGACTCTAACCTGAATTAAGGGATTACAGGGTCGTAAAAAAAAAAGAGTATTATTGTGAATCCTCATTGCTATGTCTTAGTTCTAAGTCTTCCAATGAACCGATCCAAACTTAAATGCCTAAAAAACAAACAAACAAACAAACAAACAAACAAACAAACAAAAGTATCCAGGACTTCCGGTCGGCACCGCAGGCTCCGTGGACTGTCTTTTAAGACCGCCAGCCCTGTGTCTTCGTAAAAGCCGCTTTGACAGCGCAAACCGGCTGTCTGGCGGCTGAAAAACCTCCCCTTCGGAAAAAGAAGAAGAGGAGAGCCGGTGGGCGAGAGTAGAGCTCCCCGAAAGCCCTCTGCAACATTTCCAGAGGCTTGGAGGGTGAAAGCTCCCCAGCCCGCCCGCCAAGAAGCTCCTAAGCCAGGACGACTCTGCGAAAGCAGAACAAGAAGCCGCGATCCGATCCTGCTTTTAAAAGTGAGTTTGACTGATTACAAGAGCAGGCAGAGCGGAAAACAGGAGAACAAGCTTTAAAAGTACAGAGCTTAACTCCGAAGTTACTTTGTTTCAATCTGAATCTCATTGAGCTGGAGGCTGAAGATGGCGTCTTTGTTATGGTTTTGAAAGTATCAGACAAGAAAATACCAAATAGCTTATGAATGAACGTTAAGTATTATGTTATCTATAGTGGAGTTAAGGTTTCGGGGGGGGGGGAGTTAGTAGTCTGAGGATAAGTAGGTTAATCTAGTTTATGATTGTTAAATGAAACACCTTGTATTTTGCTCTGGGAAATCTGGGGAGGGGAGGGTGGGATGAGGGAAGGGAAAGGGTGGGGGGAATATGGGGGAAAATGTTGCTTTTTGTAAAACTTTTCAATAAAAAAAAAGTATCCAATGATGCATGAAATATAACTGTAACTACAACTGTCAGTCATTTTACAAGATTCAGAATTGAAAGCTTCCTCTCTCATTTAAAGCAAGCTCTCAAGCAAATTCAGTGAGATAATCAGGAGAGTTCCTTAAGTGTGCCTGAGCAGTTAAAGGAAGAAATTGTGCAAATATTACAAGGTTAAGAAAGGGAAAAAGAACGAAAAACCCAATACTTGTGTGATCGCATCAATATATTTAAATGCTAGCATTTGTAAAGCAGTGGAGACAGTAACTTTTAAAAAAAATGCCTAAGAAACTACAGCTAGAATCAAGCTAGAAATTGATTTAGTGGTAGCAATTGTGATGGAACAGCTCCCTTCACTACCAGATTGGACACTTCACAGTTTGTAATAAATGCCCTCCAGTAATCCACTGCCATTCATTCAGTGCTTTGCTGAATCCTGAAATCTCAAAGAAATTGCTGAAATCACTGATTGTGAAGCTTAGGTAGCCTTGGCTGTTCGGGATGGAAAAATTTAGTTTCTCAACCCAGTGACCTGACTCCAGCAGTTGGAAATCTGACCACAACAACAACAAAAAAAAAGTTGTCACAACTTTTAGTCACTTTTTCTGCATGCACTTACTAGTCTTTATTTTTTAAAAAGCTATTTTGTCTCGCATTGCCTCCTCCCCATAGGAAAAATAAATGTGTTTCTCTAGCGTTTAAATCTCTAACAGCCTCATTTCTATTTACAAGTAATCCTCAATTTACAACCACGAATAGAATAGAATAGAATAGAATAGAATAGAATAGAGAAAGAAAATAGATTAGAAAAGAAAAGAATTAAGAAAGAATTAAGAAAGAATAGAATAGAATAGACTAGAATGAAATTAAAGAATAGAATAAAATGAAGAAAAAATAGAATGAAGAAAGAATAGAATAGAACAGAATTAAGAAAAAATAGAATAAAGAATAGAATAGATCAGAATTAAGAAAAAATAGAATAGAATAGAATGAAGAAAGAATAGAATAGAATGAAATTAAGAAAGAATAGAAGAAAGAATAGAATGAAGAAAGAATAGAATAGAACAGAATTAAGAAAAAATAGAATAGAATAGAATAGAATAGAACAGAATTAAGAAAAAATAGAATAGAATAGAATAGAATGAAGAAAGAATAGAATAGAATGAAATTAAGAAAGAATAGAAGAAAGAATAGAATGAAGAAAGAATAGAATAGAACAGAATTAAGAAAAAATAGAATAGAATAGAATAGAATAGAATGAAGAAAGAATAGAATAGAATAGAGAAAGAAAATAGATTAGAAAAGAAAAGAATTAAGAAAGAATTAAGAAAGAATAGAATAGAATAGACTAGAATGAAATTAAAGAATAGAATAAAATGAAGAAAAAATAGAATGAAGAAAGAATAGAATAGAACAGAATTAAGAAAAAATAGAATAGAATAGAATGAAGAAAGAATAGAATAGAATGAAGAAAGAATAGAATAGAATGAAATTAAGAAAGAATAGAAGAAAGAATAGAATGAAGAAAGAATAGAATAGAACAGAATTAAGAAAAAATAGAATAGAATAGAATAGAATGAAGAAAGAATAGAATAGAATGAAATTAAGAAAGAATAGAAGAAAGAATAGAATGAAGAAAGAATAGAATAGAACAGAATTAAGAAAAAATAGAATAGAATAGAATAGAATAGAATAGAATAGAATAGAATAGAATAGAATAGAATAGAATAGAATAGAATAGAATAGAATAGAATAGAATAGAATAGAATTGGAAGGGACCTTGGAGGTCTTCTAATCCAAACCCCTGCTTAGGCAGGGAACTCTATACCTGTGATGGCGAACCTATGGCACGTATGCCCAAAGTGGCACGCAAAGCCATGTCACCCAGCATTGTGCGGCCTTGCCTGTTGGTCTTCTGGGTTTATGGCGTGCATGCACGAATGATGCGCTGTTTCTCATGCGCAGGGCAGTGCAGAAAACCAGCGTGTACATGCACGCCAGCTAGCTGATTGTTGAGTGCACATTCATGCCAGAACCCGGAAGTTCGACTTTTCAGGAGCACGGTCCCTTTAGCACACGTGGCAGTGCCAAAAACTGGCCTGTGCATGTGCGCCAGCCAGCTGATCGTTGGGCACGCATTCATGATAAAACCCAGAAGTTTGGCCTTTCTGGAGTGTGGCCATAATGAGCGTGCCCCTGAAGGCAGAACAAGAAGCAATGGATATAAACTAATCAAAGAAAGAAGCAACTTAGAACTAAGGAGAAATTTCCTGACAGAAGAATCAGTGGAATGACTTGCCTTCAGAAGTTGTGGATGCTCTAATACTGGAGGTTTTTAAGAAGAGATTGGACAACCATTTGTCTGAAATGATTTTGAATTTCCTGCCTGAACAGGGGGTTAGACTAGAAGGCCTCTAAATGTCCCTTTTAACTCTATTGAATCTATTGGGGAAGAAAAACTTCAGATATTTCTGGTCCTTGTCTCCTAGTCATTCTGAAATGTGTAAGAGTAATGAGCATGATATATTTAATAAGAAATGCAAAATACAGTGAAGCTCTAGCTGAATTTCATACTCTAGATTGCTCTTTAAATTTTGCCTTTCCAGGACACAGAGGTTACATGTTGTTGTTGTTATTGCTATTTTCCTATCAATGAAAAATCAAGACAGATGTTGAGAGTTAATTTGGCTGTTGCACTGTTTCCACTGTAGATGGCAATGTTGATCTTTGAAAGAAAAGGTAAATGAAACCTGATTTTGTCCATAAGTAGCTTTTCTACTGTATACACAAATAGCTATCTATCTATCTATCTATCTATCTATCTATCTATCTATCTATCTATCTATCTATCTTCTTACTTCTCCGTAGGGTTCTGCAGCTAAGGCTGCAGAAAAACTTTGGTTACGTAGGGAAAACCTGGCTAGAAGAAACACACACACACACACACACACACACACACACACACACATATATAGGGATAGGGATCCATAGAAATGAATATTAGGTGAATTGTAAATAATGCATGGATTGAGATCTTGATAGGGAAAAGAATGATCATGAAGTTATAACCTGGCTGGTATAAGTGTTACTTAGAATTAATTAGAAGCTAGACCAACTATAGATAATTTCCCTTAAGATTTTGCTGTACTATGAAGATATACAATAATTTGAGATTTTATTGTGCGGACGGCAGGCAAGAATAAACAAAAATTCTACGAAGCCCAAGAATTTGTTTTGGAGGCCTCGAAGATTACATTGGAAAAGGGAAAATGTCAATAGGATAGCTATACCTGCCATTGACAAGCTATAGAATCACTCTAAGAGAGAGAAAAAATTTCACGGAAGGGATTTGCTTGAAGTTGTTGGGAGAAATGTCCAGCTAGGTGAATTCCAAGTGGGAAGAAAGACACTGGAAGCAGGGAGACTGCTTGGAAAGATGATTTAATGGTGGACAGGACCACACGGTTTTGAGGTCCTGGGCAAAAAAAGCACATGGGTGAGTGAGAGAGAGAGATTTATACTCTGTGTTGGGCTTTGAAGTTGCTTCCTGTTACTGTGGAAGAAATGTATCCTGATTGGTTCTCAGATTCCCATGCTTGGTTGAATCTTGCTGGGTGAAGTAAACTTCCCAGGGTAGAGGGTTAATCCTATTATATTCTGAGAGTGAAGGTCTTTTGTGTTGTACATAAACTGGCCCAGCCTTTTGTCTTGTAAATAACTGAAGTGTCTGCTGGGGGTGGGGAGCTGAGGCTGAGTTTCTGTTTTAAGATTTCTCTTTCTCTTTTAGGGGAAATATTCTGCCTTTTTTAAACAAAAAATATTTTATTAAACAGTTTTTTTATTAAAAAAAAAACAAAAACAGATATTTACATCTTCTTTTCAACAGGTTCGCGTCAGTAATCCATATTTATTTATTTTCTCTTTCTTATCTTAATATATCTTTTATACTTTTTATATTTCTAATATATCATATATATATACCATTATAATATATTCTATTATTCTAATCATTTTATTTACATTTGACATAAACATGTACCTAATTTCCACAATTTTTATTTCTTCCCATTTATTTCTATATTTCTCCACCTAATTTAACCATTATTTAGTCTTCCTTTGTCCTTTTTTCTCCCTTTTCCTCCAACCATTTATACCATCTCTCCCAGACTAAATAATATTCTGTTTCATCTTTTTCTTGTATCTCCTTGGTGAGCTTATCCATTTCTGCACACTCCATAATTTTTCTAATCACATTGTCTTCTAATGGTATGTTATTCTGCCTTTTTAATATTTCCTAGTTAGGAAGTGGGTGCTAACTTCCTACGAAGCCATGTTAACCACGGAGCAATTCCAACATGCAGACTTAGGGGCTAGTAAAGTGGCATATACTAGGCAAGGTAGAAGAGTTAATGCACTGTGAATTCTCCAAAGCTATTTCTTAAAACAAAACGAATTGCTCCAAGGCCCAACTGCAGTATGCATAATTTGCTAAGAAGGGAGACAACTACAGTAGTCGCCTACCTACAAAGACGTATAACCGGACTCAACTTTGACCTGTGGCTGATACTTCATGGTTTCAGGAAACATGAAGAAAGTAATGATTGCAGGCATTCCGAAAAGAGATGGACCATCATCTAGAACACCAGGCAACAAGATATAAAGTAGAGTAGACAAATAATGCCTATTTAAAATGGAGACTATTGGCAAATGCCAATGGAGATTCTCAACCATCCAGGTCATGGCTGTCCCATGGGTGCTTTTCCATAAGGCAACTGGACTTTCTTGTTTTGGGGTTTTTTTTTTGTTTCCTTGAAAACATGAACCGAAGAAACTTCTTGGATGAAAAGTGAAACATTTTCAAGGGAAAAAAAAAACCAAGAAAGTCCTGTTGCCTTTTAGAAAAGCACCTTTAGGACGGACTACTGACAACATTCTGGTCCATGATGGGCCTTGTGCATAATAGCACTAGCAATAGCCATAGCATGTAGACTTATATACCGCTTCACAGTGCTTTTACAGCCCTCTCTAAGCAGTTTACAGAGTTAGAATATTGCCTCCAACAATCTGGGTCCTCATTTTATCCACCTCGGAAGGATGGAAGGCTGAGTCAACCTTGAGCTGTCAGAGTGTTTACAGTGTGACTACTATTTTGAGACAACCCAGGAGCAAAATACAGCATACAGAGGTTTGCCTCACAAATAGTGGTTTATATACAAGACTTCTATATACAAACATACACGTGGTAGGCACATACCAGACAAGCAATCAACCTTCAACTCTACACGGAGAACTATGATGCAGATAAAACCCAGTGAGGAGAACGATACACGAGGAGAAAGAGATGGCCTCCCTTATATAGACAAAGTGACTCTATAAATCTTAAAGAGGCAATAACCCTGTGGGACCCATCCTCAGTCTTAAACTGGCAATAACCCTGCTGACTCATTCACATTGCATCAGCATTTCAGTTTACAGCCTTACATCAGTTGGTCAACTTTAAATTTGCATTACCCTGACAAATTGAACTGCCGAACTGCAACCAGCAGTCAGCAGAAGTAGCCTACAGTACTGCATTCTAACCACTGCGCCATCTTGGCTCTAATATTGCTTATGGTCTGGTGGAGGCCCCTTTGGCAGGTTTTTGCTCTGTTATCTGGGAATGGTTTGACCTTGTTGCTCCTGAGGAAGTGGACAAGATCTTAGGGGGCATGCTCGCAAGCACCCGTGGTTTAGACACATGTCTCTCCTGGCTTTTGAAAGCTTCCCAGGTGGCAACATGTGGGTGGACTCTAATGGTGATTAATGCTTCCTTACAAAAGGGGGTAGTGCCCCAGCACTTTAAGGAAGCTGTGGTCCACCCTTTTCTGAAGAAGTCATCCTCTTCAAGAAGAGCCGCAGTGGTGCAGTGGTTAGAGTGTAATACTGCAGGCTGCTTCTGCTGATCACCGGCTGCCAGCAGTTTGGCAGATCGAATCTCACCAGGCTCAAGGTTGACTCAGCCTTCCATCCTTCCAAGGAGGGTAAAATGAGGACCCGGATTGTTGGGGGCAATAGGCTGACTCTGTAAACCATTTAGAGAGGGCTGTAAAGCACTCTGAAGTGGTATATAAGTCTAAGTGCTGTTGCTATTGCTATCTCTGGATTCCACCCTGTTGGATAATTTCTGACCTGTCTCCAATCTTTCCTTTTTTGTAGAAGGTGGTTGCGTGACAGCTCCAGAGGTTTCTGGATGAAATAAATAAAATATTCTCAGGAGAAAGAACAGGAGAACATCGGAGGATCACTCATCATCAGAAGCATCATTGCATTAATGGAAGACTTATATGATCTATTGTATTAAACTAGGGATGTCAAGTGTTGTTGGGTAAGATTTTCAAAATTCTCTTAATGAGCAGTTGAGCAGATGTTTCAAACAGCTGATACACGGGAAGGGAATGTGGGAAGGGAGGGAGAACTAAGTTACTCTCTGAACTAACTGCCAAAGGCAATATCAAAGAAGATGCCTGTGCTTTCCTCGATTGCTTGCAGCAACTTATATTAGGTTTGGTTATCCTGGCATGTTGAGGATTTGACATCTTGTTCAGTGGTGGTATTCAGCCAGTTCTATCTGGTTTGGGCGAACCGCTAGCGGCTGCTGTGGGAGGCTCCGCCCACTTGCCCGGACGTCACCACGTCCTGTTTTTGACACTCTGAGCATGTGCTCACATTTGTGAACCAGTAGCAAAGGTAAGTGAATACTTACCCTGATCTTGTTGTATGATTGGATGCACAATGTTTTGTTTTTTTTTAATTTGATTTATATGCCGCCCTTCTCCGGAGACTCAGGGTGGCTTACAATGTGCTCAGCAATAGCCTTCATCCTTTTGTATATTTATACAAAGTCAGCTTATTGCCCCCACAAACTGGGTCTTCAATTTACCTACCTTAGAAAGAATGGAAGACTGAATCGACCTTGAGCCTAGTGAGATTCGAACTTAC
>JAKOOJ010000038.1:320000-325000 GCA_022577455.1 Arizona elegans
AAGTTGAAAAGTTAAACACACCTGCAATCAACTGCTCACCAGCCAGAGGGATCCAAGGAGGTCTGACGTAGGAAAGATTTTTCCTAACAGCTTTGCTGTTCCCTGCTTTCTTCCATCCTCTGCCGTTTAAATTAAATGGAAGTGCAGGACCTGACCCTTATCTAGCAAAGGACACCAACTCTGCACATTCAGTAATGTTTTTTTCTTCAAGGTTGTATCCTGGATTTTGTAGAACTGCTGAAGCACATGGCCTAAATCAATAGAAGCATCAGAAGGTATGCTCAGGAAACGGTATTGGCACTATTGCCGGTGAGTACAAATTCAATTAATGCTTCGTTACAGATGCACAGAAACTCCTTGATGAATGGGCCTCAATGGCCATTTGAGCCTCATTTCTCCCCCTTCAAAAAAAAAAAAAAAAAAAGATGCATGATTCTACTAGACAGTAGTTTTTTTTTAAAAAAATGTAATAATTTATATGCAAAGAAACAATTTTGGATATATCTATGGAGATTCTCAGTCGTTTAGGTCACAGTCCTTTCAATAGTTCAACACCTAAATAATTTCTTCTCCAGGATTTGAACACCATTTGAAATTGCAAAATGTATTGTCTGTTTATGAATATTCAATTCAAATCTATTCTCTACTTTTACTTTTGTTCCCATTTAGAGTGTTCACTGAATTTATTAGCTTATCCATGTGTTTGTGGAAAGAACACCCAGAGTCCAAGTGTTCAGATAATAAATGCATTAAAGAAAGATGTAGCACACTCAGATCTGTGTGAGGACTCCATAGCAGATGTGGTTATGGAGGCCATGCTCCAGAATCCAGGTCTGATTCAGTTTTTATTGGGAAAGTATTCAATATTTTGGTATCCCAAAAGATTTTAAGTGCTTTAAAAATTCGGTTTGATGTATTTCCTTTCAGTAAACTTTAAAAAGGTTTATTCAGCTAGCGTAGCAGATTGGAAGCAAGAGAATCCCAAACTCTTAATTTTCATCAACATACTTTCCTTTGTTGCATTCCCAAGTTTGGAACCAACATCTTTTTATATTTTTATTCTTTTTTTTGTAACAGGCTGCTCCGTACACTAGAGAGTGTAGTCATATAAAGACTTCTTTCAAACTTGTTTTATTTTTCCCTAATAAAGGCTGCTCTACTTTAGTCAAAGGGGCATCATAAATCTTTTGACTTTTCAGCGAGTGGAATAGTTTCATTGGCTCCCTGGGCAGGAGAAAGTAGCAGCTTTGTATGTATGGAAAATATGTTGATAATATGCAGGTACAAATCAGGTATATTGCCGAAGAAAGTTTTTGGGATCAGTCTTCCAAAACATAAATCCCTACATTCATTTGGTTTAGAGGCTGAAAGACATTATATATTTGTTGTTGTTGTTAGTCGCAAAGTCATGTCCGACTCATCATGACCCCATGGACAACGTTCCTCCAGGCCTTCTTGTCCTCTACCATCCCCCAGAGTCCATTTAAGCTCATGCTGACTGTTTCAGTGATTCTATCCAGCCACCTCATTCTCTGCCGTCCCCTTCTTCTTTTGCCCTCAATTGTTCCCAGCATTAGGCTCTTCTCCAGGGAGTCCTTCCTTCTCATCAGGTGGCCAAAGTATTTGAATTTCATCTTCAGGATCTGGCCTTCTAAAGAGCAGTCAGGGGTGATCTCCTCTAGGACTGACCGGTTTGATTGCCTTGCAGTCCAAGGGACTCACAGGAGTCTTCTCCAGCATCAGAGTTCAAAGGCCTCAATTCTTTGATGCTCAGCCTTCCTTATGGTCCAACTTTCACAGTCATACATTGCAACTGGGAAAACCATAGCCTTGACTATAGGCACTTTTGTTGGCAGGGTGATGTCTCTGCTTTTTAGTATGCTGTCTAGATTAGGTTATATATATATATATTAGCACAATGCAAAAAGAAAAAAAAAGAAGTGTAAGCAGTACAAACACAAACATCTAAACAAAGAAAAAATCAACCAACAGGGATTCAATCATCACCAGTCTCAAAGCCTGGGATAATAGCCAGGTCTTTAATAGCTTCCTGAACGCAATCAGGGTGGGAGCCATCTGGACCTCAGAGAAAGGGGATATTTCTCCAGAGAATAATGTCCTCTTCCACTGCAAAAAAATGTCAAATAAGTGGCAAGCTTTGGCAAGTCAACCAATAACCAACCAACCAGGAAATAGTTTTGGAGAAAGAATGGTGCATGCCACATCAACCCTATACAATGATATCAAATATACTTGACATAAGTTGTCTTCTAAAATCATGACTCACAGCCCACCAATTCAGATCCTTTTGCAGCCCAAAAGAAAGAGCAAAGTTGGCCAAAGCTTGCTATTTAATTGTTGTATTTTTTAAATTTATTTTTAAATTTGATTCATATGCCACCCTTCTCTGGAGACTCAGGGCAGCTTAGAGTGCGGTAAGCAATAGCCTTCATACTTTTGTATATTTTATACGAAGTCAGCTTATTGCCCCCACAACTAGGTCCTCAATTTACCTACCTTAGAAAGGATGGAAGGCTGAGTCAACCTTGAGCCTTGGCGAGATTCGAACCTGCAGTAATTGCAGGCAGCTGGTCTTAATAACAGGGTGCTTTAGACCACTGTACTACCAAGGCTCTTGGTATGTTGGTATGCTCATTTTATGTTTCAAATACTTTGTAAATACCAGTGTATAGAAAAAGAATACCCGGAGGGAAAAGTTGGGCAGAGAAAATGATGTACGCAATGTAAATGCGTACATCAATGTAAAATGTAAAATGTAAAATGATGTACGCAATTTTATCAGGTTCGCCTGATATGCCAGTTGCGCCCCTTTCTGGATCGGGACTCCTTGTGCACAGTCACTCATGCCTTGGTTACATCACGCCTGGACTACTGTAACGCTCTCTACATGGGGCTCCCCCTGAGGAGCACCCGGAGGCTCCAGCTGGTGCAGAATGCGGCTGCACGGATGATTATGGGAGCGACGTGGCGCTCCCACGTAACACCTCTCCTGCGTGAGCTGCATTGGCTCCCGGTGGTCTTCCGGGTGCGCTTTAAGGTGTTGGTTCTCATCTTTAAAGCACTCCATGGCTTAGGGCCAGGGTATTTGTGAGACCGCCTGCTGCTACCGATAACCTCCCACCGGCCAATACGGTCTCACAGAGAGGGCCTCCTCGGGGTGCCGTCGGTCAGGCAATGTCGGCTGGTGGCCCCCAGGGGGCGAGCCTTCTCTGTGGGGGCACCCGCCCTGTGGAATGAGCTGCCTCCTGGAATACGATTGATCCCGGACCTCCGGACCTTCCGTAAAGCCCTGAAGACGTTTTTATTTCATCAAGCCAGCCTAGCCTAAATGGTTTTTAATTGGGATTTTAAATTTTATGGATTTGGGGTTTTAAATTGGGTAGCCAATGATTTAATTCTTTTAATTATCTTAACTTTTGTATTTGTATGTTTTTTTAATTTTGGCTGTTCACCGCCCTGAGTCCCTCTGGGAGAAGGGCGGTATACAAATTAAATAAATAAAAAAATAATAATAAAAATAATAAAATAAACAATGAGTATACAGTACATATTAGAACTCATCTGCACTTAGTAAATGGATTTTTGGGAAATAATATAGTAAGCCTTGAAAATCTGGGATCTTACAGATATATTCAAGTTACTCAGCGTGAGCTACTCAGGGACACTTCTTAAGATACTCACAATGTAGCACTAGCACTTAGACTTATATACCGCTTCACAGTGCTTTACAGTAATCTCTAAGCGGTTTACAGAGTCAGCCTACTGCCCCCCAATAATCTGGGTCCTCATTTTACCCGCCTTGGAAGGATGGAAGGCTGAGCCAACCTTGAGCCTGGTGAGATTCGAACTGCCAAATGGCTGGCAGCCAGTGATCAGCAGAAGTAGCCTGCAGTACTGCATTCTAAACGTTGCGCAACCACACCTCTTAATGTAAGTGTCAGGTTTTGATGCTATCTCAAAATAAATGAATTTCCAAACTGTCGAATTTGGGGAAATTTTCTCTTTATTGAGCATAGTGATCTGTCCCTGGCTCTTTTGCAGTCAGTACTGACCTTTGCCCCCCAATCCCTCCCTTTCCGATCCCCAATTCTCTGCGTCTCATTGGCTATGTTCCAAGCCACTTTCCTCATCCCTTCTCCGTGAGATCACAGGAATGTCTCCCTCCTCCCATCTCCGAGGAGGCAGAACCATCAAAGGGATTCAGTAGGCAAAAGTTCAAGCTTCTCCTCTCCTTATATATGTCAGTGCTGGGACGCTGACAGTAAGAACATTCACATTGTGAAAATATTCATATTGTGAAAATACTCTCTGTGAGAACAATTCGTCAGTGGAATGACTTACCTCTGGAAGTTGTGGATGCTCCATCACCGGAGGTTTTCAGGAAAGCCATTTTTAAAGGAAAATATTTGTAGCTCAGGACAACTATTTATCTGGAATGGCATTCGGTCTCCTGCTGGAGCAGGGAGTTGGACTCAAAGACCTCTAAGGTCCTTTCCAACCTGTTATTCTACATTCTAATAGTACTGCTGATTATAATTGTATCTCAATACACAGATGTTTTGGCTGCTTTTAGAATTATCACTCCACTCAGTTTTCATTAACTTTTTTAAAATTCTGAGTTTTATTTTTTAAGAAAAGGACAGTAAAGAAAGTTAAAGATGGATGGTCAAAAAAATAGTTTCATCATCTGATATTTTGATATTAAAGGAGAGTTTCATATGAATAAATCTATTGCTTAAGTTTTCAAATCATTATCTGGATCCATTAGTACATTAAGTCCAGGATTAACTTTTGATACATTTTGGGATATGATTTTAATGGCAAGATCATTCCCTTCCTAAACTTAAGGAACACATCCTGTGGTTTTGTTCATAAATTTCAGTTCTCTGTGAGTCTTGGTGGTGCAGCAGACTAAAGCACTGTTAAGTAACACCAGCTGCCTGCAATTACTGCAAGTTCAAATCTCACCAGGCTCAGGG
>JAKOOJ010000038.1:327500-385000 GCA_022577455.1 Arizona elegans
TTACACATTCTACATTAAGTGTCAAGCTGTAAGTGTCAATTTATCGTGCCCGATCACATAGCTTCATAGAGAAGCCCTGGCATCCAGCTAGTACTTGATAATACTAACCATGGTGATTACCTCTGTCCTAGTTACTGGGAAATTCAGGTCTAGAGAAAAGAAGATGATGTGAGAAAGAAGATGAACAAAATGTTCTTCCTGTATTATAAAATAATGTACCTGAATATTAGGTACATTGCTCTCTGGTTTTGTGAATTTCAATTCCCATTTCAGTAATGGGTAAGGAATTCTGAGCATTGAAATCCATCCTTCTGGATTCTCCCAAGTTGGAGAAGGTATGATTAAACCATTGATTTATTCTTCTTTTTTTTTCCCCAGTATCAAAACAACAAAGTTTATGTTACTGCTGTGCAGTGGAAATCTTTTTCTTCTCTAGAATTCCAGAATAAAATACACAAATAAGCCTTGTTTTTAACTTTTGAATCTCTATGCCATACCACAGAAATTAAAAATAGCAATATAATGACTGTTGACAATATAGGTTTATATTGACAGACTAATAATTTAGCACAACGCTTTCTGCAAGCTTTTTTGTTATTTAAAACCCAACATCCTCTTGGAAATACTTTTAAAAGTTTAGCTTTGTAGAGTTTGTACTGTAATGCAGAATTTATTGTAAAGCCACTGGATGCATTTTTTTTTTTTAAAAAAAATGCTTCTATTAATTCTCTTACAAATCCCTTCTATAATATTGAACAGGCATCAGTCACGTAGAGCACACGAAGGCAGGACAACATAGTATATTTATCATTGATGTGGACAATTATTTTTTAAGTGCACAGGGTAAAATATATGTGTTTATTGTGGAGCTTATAGCATTGTACTGTATCCTTTTAAGGATACACTGCAATGATATCCTAATTATAGGAGGAGAGGGAAGAGAAGGAGGCAAGGAAGTAAACATGTGAAGCAGATAAGAATCATAGAACTACAGTAGTGGTCAAAATTGTGGAAACCTTTTGGGAAAAGTGTATTTTTGAGGTTTAATGGTGAATAACACTACTTTTCTTTTCTTTTCTTTTCTTTTCTTTTCTTTTCTTTTCTTTTCTTTTCTTTTCTTTTCTTTTCTTTTCTTTTTCTTTTTCTTTTTCTTTTTCTTTTTCTTTTTTTCTTTTTTTTTCTTTTTTTGAGTTTCAAGATAATCCTATTCCACTGCTGGAATGTCTTGGGAATAGCCCAGAGCTTCACCCAATTGAAAAATCTATGGAGCCTACTAAAGAAACTTGTTAGTCAGTAGCGACCCAGCAATAAAACCCAGTTAATAGAAGCAATCTTTCAATCTTGGTTTCACATTAGAACAGCTGCAGAACTAAAAGACTTGGTTCACTCCATGGGAAGACGTTGTAAGGCCATCATTCATGCTAAAGGTTACCCAACTAACTATTAACTGACACGGTGATAATTTTTGTATATTTTGTTTTTTCTATGGTGATCATTTTTGTACATCTCGTTTTTTTCTACGTGTTTCCCTTTTTTTCTTTATACTGCCACTGCTATTCTAATAGCTAATCCTTCATAAAAGTGATTGCATTACATTCTTGATTAAATTATCTTTCAATTGATATATAATTTTATGGTACCACTAAAAAAAAAGTGGTGTTATTAGCTAGTTTTTAGAAAATACACTTTTTCCAAAAGGTTTCCCCAATTTTGGCCACTACTGTATAGGGATGGAAGGTATCCTGGACGTCTTCTAGTCCAACCCTCACTGAGTACAGGAGTCCAATCATAGGAAATGACTGCAGCCTTTGCAGATTGAGAAGGACCATCCATCATGCTAGAGACACAAGTAGTGTCATTCCATTTGCTGTTGGAGACCCACCAAAGTAGTATTTCAGTAATTGCATCGAGATAGTCGCCAAGCCATGTTTTCAGCCTGGGAAATTGGAACAAAACTCAGTCTGACATTGCCTTATCTCTATGGGTCATAAGGAGGAGGGAAGAGAAAAATGCAGCCAAGCTTTTAAGACTCTGTTATTAGAGCCTGTATAAATATAGAGTTCCATCATTCTTTGGTGTCTTGTTTCCTGAGTTGGTCTACATTGAAGATTGGACTCTATGGCTTTCATTTCTCTCTCTCTCCATGTACATGTATCCATCCAAACAAGACTGTGTTGTTTCTCTGTGTCATATAATATATGTGGGTATGTATATATATTATGTATGCATAATTTCATATTTATTTATTTAGTCATGTTTTGTTGTTGTTGTTAGTTGTGAAGTCGTGTTTGACCCATCGTGACCCCATGGACAACTTCCTCCAGGCCTTCCTGTCCTCTACCATCCACTGGAGTCCATTTAAGATCATGTCAACTGCTTCAGTGACTCCATCCAGCCACCTCATTCTCTGCCGTCCCGTTCTTCTTTTGCCCTCAATCGTTCCCAGCATTAGGCTCTTCTCCAGTGAGTCTTTCCTTCTCATTAGGTGGCCGAAGTATTAGAGTTTCATCTTCTTATTGCATCACGGTATGGCATGCCGGTCTGACAGCCACAGATAGGAAAACATTACAGAGGGTGGCGAGCACAGCACAAAACATTGTGGGCTGCCCCCTGATACCACTAGATGAGATCACTAGGGCTCATTGCCTTAAAAGAGTGAGGAAAATTCTTAGGGACGACTCTCACCCTGGTCATCATTTCTTTACCCTCCTATCCAGGGGTGAAATGTAAAATTTGTTACTACCGGTTCTGTGGGCGTGGCTTGGTGGTGGGGTAATGTGACTGGGTGGGCGTGGCCAACTTTTTTTTTTTAACTTTTCAAAGCATTTTTTCTAATGCTTTGAAAAGCCTCTGCCATCAGGCAACTCAGCTGGGATCGTCAGAGAGGCTTTTTAAAAAATATGTCTCTGACCATCCCAGCTGAGTTGCCAGATCGGCAGAGAGGTATTTTTTAAAAAATATGTCTCTGACCATCCCAGCTGAGTTGCCAGATCGGCAACTTTTTCGTCAGAAGAGGTTGTAGAAAAAATGCTTTTAAAAGTAAAAAAAAAAAAGCCTCTGATGATCACGTGGCTCAGCTGGGCATGAGGGAGGGGGGTTGCAGGGATTTTTGCTACCGGTTCTCTGAACCACCCACCATCATTGCTACCGGATCAGGCAATCTGGTCCGAACCGGGAACATTTCACCCCTGCTCCTACGATCGGAAAGGAGATATAGAAGCATAACCAGCCGCACAAACAGACTGAAGAAAAATTTTTATCCATGGGCTGTCAGACTCCTGAATGAGAAATAACATCATAACTACGTAGTATGATGGATCTCAGGGCCGACACAACGTGTAACATGTTCACGCTGGTGCAATAGGACTGGGTGTTTTGTTAATTTGATTTATTGGGTTAGGGATTTTCTGTCTTCACTGTGAGTTGTATTGTGTTGAGGGAGGTCAACTGAGGGAGCTCAACCAATCTCATTGCACATATGTTGTGCACTGACAATAAAGATTTGAATTTGAATTTGAATTTCAGGATCTGGCCTTCTAAAGAGCAGTTAGGATTGATCTCCTCTAGGACTGACGGGTTTGACCGCCTTGCAGTCCAAGGGACTCGCAGGAGTCTTCTCCAGCACCTTTTGTCATGTTTATGTAGTGTATATTGGAGGTGGTGACCCTTTGAGAGCTGTATGCAACGACATTTCATTTTAATGTATGCCAATTTCTGTACATTCAAAGTGACAATAATGTTATTCTAAGTTCTAAAAGTTATTCTAAGTTCTAAGCTATAAACCCTGCACTGCTGACTGTTGGTTAGAGCAAAATTACCTAATTTGGTGTAACTGGGAACTACAAAATTAAGTGAAAGTTTGCTCTTTTGTTTTCTGTTTGTTGCATACTTGGTCATGAAATGCATCACTTAACTTTTTTCCTTAGTTCCCTCACCTTTCTACTCTATACTGATCCAAGTTGGGATGAACAGAGATTGAAAGAATGTCACAGGTATAAATAAATTGGTTGCAACTGAATGATAGAACTGTGTAATATAAAAGCATTGCCAGATACAGTTTTGGTTTGATGACAAAATGCCATATTCATCATTTCAGGATGTAAAGAATGGAATGGAATGGAATGGAATGGAATGGAATGGAATGGAAGGGAAGGGAAGGGAAGGGAAGGGAAGGGAAGGGAGGGAAGAGATGAGAAGGGAAGGGAAGGGAAGGGAAGGGAAGGGAAGAGAAGAGAAGAGAAGATTTATTTTTATTTTTATTTATTTTAATTTGATTTATATGCCGCCCTTCTCCGGAGACTCAGGGCGGCTTACAATGCGTTAAGCAATAAGATAAGATAAGATAAGATCTGGAAGGGAACTTGGAGGTCTTCTAGTCCAGCCCGCTGCTCAAGCAGGATAACCTATACCAATTCAGATAAGTGACTGTCTAGTCTCCTCTTAAACACCTCCAGTGATGGAGCGCTCACAACTTCTGGTGGCAAGCTGTTCCACTGGTTAATTGTCCTCACTGTTTGGAAGTTTCCCCTTAATTCCAGGTTGCTTCTCTCCTTGATTAGTTTCCACCCATTGTTTCTTGCCATGCCCTCTGATGCTTTGGAGAATAATTTGACCCCCTCTTCTTTGTGGCAGCCCCTCAAATACTGGAATACTACTATTATGTCACCCCTAATTCTTCTTTTCTTTAGACTAGCCAAACCCAAAACCTGCTGCCATTTTTCATATGTTCTCCAAGCCTTTGATCACCTTAGTTGCTCTTCTCTGAACTTTTTTCAAATTGTGTAAGTTTGGGATGCTTTGGGATGAAGTGAAGGGTAAATCCATCAAGGTGCTACGATTATGAGACATGTTTTCCTGACTCATCCTTTAAGAATGTTGAATGTCAAAGGAAGCATTTTCAGACTTTCCCAAAACATACTAAATCTTTCAGATTAAGAAGAAAAAAAAATGAAAAATTTGTATAAACAGCCAAGTGTTCAGCTCAAAATAAGTGGGTAAGAGAGGATAAAAGTTAATATCTGGAAACTTTTGTAACATGATCGTCAGCGGTGGGTTTCACATTATGTTACTACTGGTTTGCCATGCCCATGCCCACTCACTTCATCACATGCGTGCCCAGTTCGTGCCCACACCTGCCTTCCACGCATACATCTGGCCTTCTGAGCAGGCACTTTTCTCTCTCACGCCCCTTCAGTGCATGCACCCGGCGTCAAAAACATCCCTAACTAGGATGGCATAGAGCCAGGGTGGGTGGATGGACCCACCCACAATTTCCGCTCCTGGTTCAGGTGAACTAGTCTGAACCAGCTGAATACCACCTCTGATGATCGTCATTTAATGTCTTGGACCAAGCCTGGAAAAATATCATTGTCAAGCAATACACTTTTGCTACATGATTTGCTGTTCACTTTTAAATATATGAGCCATAAAATCCTTAGTTAAGATATTGTCTTGGTGACAAACTCAGTAGGAAATTGTACATTAAGAGACAGAGGGAGTTGGGAAGGCAGGGAAGCTGTTTAGAGGTTAAAATAACAATTAAGTATTTTTTTTTAAAAAAAAAATCTTTTAAAAACTCCCAGGAGAATTTGTCTTTGTAATTAAGGACAATGGTTCAATTTGCTCTCATAGGAGTCATGCAAAGAAAAAGAAAAAAAAACAACCACTACCCTCATTGTTCATAACTGTGAAATGAAGACAAGTTAGTAGGATGTCTCAACACAATACAGAAATGATGAGTGATGGAGGCTGATCATGTACGTGAAACTAATTGCTTTGAGGACAGAATTGGCCTTTCTGCCTTTCTAGACAATCTTGGATGTTGACCCGCTTGAAAACTGTTGAAGCTATGAAGGGCAAGTAAGACAATAACCATGGATTATGATTACTACTGAGCTCCTACCATAAGCTAAAAGGTAGGTAAATAGCAACAGCACTTAGACTTATATACTGCTTTACAGTGCTTTGGAGCCGTCTCTAAGCAGTTTACAGAGTCAGCCTATTGCTCCCAACAAACCAGGTCCTCATTTTATCCAACTCGGAAGGATGGAAGGCTGAGTCAACCTTGAGCCTGGTGAGATTTGAACTGCCAAATTGCAGGCAGCCACTAGGCAGCAGAAGTACTGCACTCTAACCACTGCACTATCGTGGCTCCTGCATACAGTATGTTTTTTTTTTAATTTGATTTATATGCCACCCTTCTCTGGAGACTCAGGGCGGCTTACAATGTGCTAAGCAATAGCCTTCATCCTTTTGTATATTTATACAAACCCAGCTTATTGCCCCCACAACTGGGTCCTCAATTTACCTACCTTAGAAAGGATGGAAGGCTGAGTCAACCTTGAGCCTGGCGAGATTCGAACCTGCAGTAATTGCAGGCAGCTGGTCTTAATAAGAGGGTGCTTTAGACCACTGTACTACCAAGGCTCCTTGGTAGTACATAGTTTGACCTCTCTAGCTTGACTCTGAGGAAGGAATTCACTGGAGTTATTCTGCTGCCCACTGGTGTGGGTGTGTGTGTGTGAGAGAGAGGGGGGGGGGGAGGGAAGGAGAGGGAATGTATATGTATATTGTATGTGTGCTTGACTTCCATCCCACAACACACAGGACAGAGCCCTATGATATTATGCAGCCCAATGATAGGGAAATCTCTCTCTTCACCCCCCAGACAAAACATCTGTTCCTATGAAACAGCTAATATTATTATAGGGTATGGCGAAGCAAATAAAAGTTCTAATGAACTGACTGGAGCTCATGAAAAATATTATGCTGAAAGGTTTTTTCCCTGTATAAATCTTCTGCTAGGTTCTAATAAAAAGTATACAAAATGGGGGCGTATCAAAAATTCTGCACTTTGAAGTCTCATCTGTTTTCAGCAGAACAGAAGCATTCTTACAATCAACTTCTATTGATCTATTAATTATTTTTATCTATCTATCTATCTATCTATCTATCTATCTATCTATCTATCATCGTCTGTCTGTCTATCTATCTATCTATCTATCTATCTATCTATCTATCTATCTATCTATCTCTCGTGTTTCCCAAAAATAAGACCCAACTGGAAAATAAGCCACAGCATAATTTTTCAGGATGCTCATAATATAAGCCTTACCACCCCCGAAAAAATAAGCTCCAGTTAAGATTGTCAGCCAGATGGATGCATTTAAAGCCATATTTTCCCCAAAATAAGACCTAACTAGAAAATAAGACCTAATGTGTCTTTTGGAGCAAAAATTAATATAAGTCCCGGTCTTACTTTCAGGGAAACTTTCTGTCTGTCTGTCTGTCTGTCTGTCTATCTGTCTATCTGTCTATCATCTTAAGTGGTTAAGTAACACCAGCTGCCTGCAATTACTGCAAGTTCAAATCTCACCAGGCTCAAGGTTGACTCAGCCTTCCATCCTTTCGAGGTAGGTAAAACGAGGACCCGGATTGTGGGGGCAATAAGCTGACTTTGTATTAAAAAAAGAACACTGCTTGGGGGGGGGGGGGGCGGGGGGGGGCGAAAGCCCTACTAAGCAGGTATATACAAAAGTATGAAGGCTATTGCTTAACGCATTGTAAGCCGGCCTGAGTCTCCGGAGAAGGGCGGCATATAAATTGAACCAACCAACCAACCAACCAACCAACCAACCTATCTATCTATCTATCTATCATCTATCTATCTATCTATCTATCTATCTATCTATCTATCTATCTATCTATCTATTCTCATTTATGTCCTATCCTGCTTAGTTTTTCTGATATATTTATATAAAGCAGCCATAAAACACTTGATCAAGGTTTATAGTCAATTCTCTATTCAAATTGGTATTCAGTTTCCTCGGAGAATGTCGATCAATTTACCTATCATGCAGAGCACTAATGTGATTGTTTGGTATTTAGTTTAATGCAGGGATCTGTTACCTATTTGACCAGTGGGCTGCCATGGGAGAAATAAAAAGGAAATTAATCGTGGGGAGAAAAGCAACGACAAACTTAAACAAGATTGTGAAGGACAAGGACATTTCAGTGATAACAAAGAATAGTTGCTTTAAAAAAAAAAGAAAACAACTTCCCAGTGATAAAGTATAACTGAATCTGAAAAAGAACAGTAAACAGAGACCTGTGAATGAATGACTTGAATGTGGTTACTAAGAATACTATGATTTGAAGGAAGAACGAATCAGTCCTGGAGCAAAGATAGTCTTGGAGATGATCATTGGCAGTCAGAAAATCACATATTTGGGGCAAATGATCCAAAGAGATGATTGACTTAATATGATTGTGATGCTACAGTCCTGTGATTTGTAAACTGTGGTTAACTACCATAAATGAGTATAACATTTATGTTTGATTTACATTCAATTAAAATGCAATTGAAGTCTCCCCTGCAGACTTTTAATCATTCCCCACCCCCCATTTCTCACTCTGGTTTTGCTTATTTCCACTATTTATTTATTTAGTGTACGGCATACAATGTCAAGGAAATCTACAAATGCTAGATACAATGCAGTCCTGGCAACCTAAATAGCTAGTTCATTCTGTTCAGTGCTTACATGCCTATTCTTGGTGCACCACAGGGGGCGCTGTTGACTTTACACAGAGATATATGCACAGATACAACTAATGTCTAGAATAGAATAACAGTTGCAAGGAACCTTGGAGGTCTTCTGCTCCAAACCCCTGCTCAGACAGGAAACCCTATACCATTTCAGACAAATGGTTGGCCAACCTCTTCTTAAAAACTTCCAATGTTGGAGCATTCACAACTTCTGGAGGCCAGTTGTTCCACTGATTAATTGTTCTAACTGTCAGGAAATTTCTCCTTAGTTCTAGGTTGCTTCTCTCCTTGATTAGTTTCCACCTGTTGCTTCTTGTCCTGCCTTCAGATATTTTGGAGAATAGCTTGACTCCCTCTTCTTTGTGGCAATCCCTCAGATATTGGAACACTGCTATCATGCCATCCCTGGTCCTTCTTTTCATTGAACTAGACATACCAGAAAGAAATGTTCAAGTGCTACAGCAAGGGTACAGTACGGTACGGTACAGTACAGTACGGTCTTAATTCTGTATAAATGAAATGTCCTCCACAGTTCTTAACATAGTTAAGAGCCTTGATAGTACAGTGGTCTACGCACCCTGTTATTAACACAGCGGCCTGCAATTTACTGCTGGTTCGAATCTCTCCAAGGCTCAAGGTTGACTCAGCCTTCCATCCTTTCTAAGGTAGGTGAAATGAGGACCCAGTTTGTGGGGGCAATAAACTGACTTTGTATAAATATACAAAAGTATGAAGGCCATTGCTTAACGCATTGTAAGCCACCCTGAATCTCCGGAGAAGGGCGGCATATAAATCAAATTAAAAAAAAAGAACGTAGTTGAAGTACACGAAATAGAGAACTTTGGATGGAAGCAAAGTATTCTGAAGCTCTACAGTATGAGAATTGCATAGATACATTATATCTGTGTATATAAATGCACAGGTACAGTATAAGTGGTACCTTGCCCAATAGTAGTAACTGTGAGAGGGATCTTGGAGTCCTAGTGGACAATCATTTAAATATGAGCCAGCAATGTGCTGTAGCTGCCAAAAAAGCCAACACAGTTCTAGGCTGCATAAACAGAGGGATAGAATCAAGATCACATGAAGTGTTAACACGGTTCCACTTTATAATTCCTTGGTAAGGTCACACTTGGAATACTGCATCCAATTTTGGTCACCACACTATAAAAAAGATGTTGAGACTCTAGAAAAATGAAAAGAGCAACCAGGATGATTAGGGGACTGGAGACTAAAACATACGATGAACGGTTGCAGGAACTGGGCATGGCTAGTCTAGTGAAGAGAAGGACCAGGGGAGACAGAGTTCCAATATTTGAGGGGCTACCACATAGAGGACGGGGTTAAGCTATTTTCTAAAGCACCTGAAGGCCAAACAAGGAATAATGGATGGAAACTGATCAAGGGATACGACTGATACCGGACCTCCGGATCTTCCGCCGGGCTCTGAAGACTTTTTTATTTCAGCAAGGTGGGCTGGATTAAAAATCTTTTAATTGGTGAATTTTATGGGTAAGGGGTTTTAAATTGGGGGAAGCCAAAGATAAATTTAATTTTGTTTTATAGTATTTTAATGCTTATATTGTATGTTTTTTAATTTTGGCTGTTCACTGCCCTGAGTCCTTCGGGAGAGGGGGTGGTATAAAACTTTAAAAAATAAATAAAAAAAATAAATAAGGAGGGATTCAACCTAGAAATGAGGAGGAATTTTCTGACAGTGAGAGCAATCAACCAATGGAACAGACGTTGCCTTCGGAAGTTGTGGGGGCTTCATCACTGGAGGCTTTCAAGAAGCGACTGGAGTACCATATGTCAGAACTGGTGTAGGGTCTCCTGCTTGGGTAGGAGGTTGGACTAGATGACCTACAAGATCCCTTACAACTCAGTTAATCTGTTAAAAGTTACTGCACCATCACATCTCCTTTATTTCCACCAGTTTTATGTTTTCGTAGCCAACCTGAATTTTGAACGGGATTTGTGTGCAAACTGAAAAAAGAAAAAAAAAAAAAAAGCTTCTGGAGTCCAATTCGTATTTGGTTTTTCGGTTAGCTTCTCTGGAGCAATTCTTAAATCTTTTCAAATCGACCTGGATCAGCTGCCACTAAGATATCCAGAGGAAGGTTCAAAGGGAAAACACATAGCAATTTTAACGCAGAAACTCTCTTGAAACACACTCGCACTACTCAAAGCAGCTTTTGTTTGGATGTTCTTCGTAATATCGTAAGAACAGGCGAAATGATAGAAGAAAAGAAAGAAGAAACATCATTCTTATTCCAAAGAGATTCTAGTTGCTGACACTGAAACTGCTTTGTTTGGAGGTTTTCTCCTCTCTCTCTCTCTCTCTCTCTCCCTCCCTCCCTCCCTCCCTCTCTCTCTCTCTCTCTCTCTCTCTCTCTCTCTCTCTCTCTCTCTCTCTCTCTCTCTCTCTCTCTCTCTCTCTCCCCCCCCCTTCTCTCTCTCTGTCAGCTTTCAAGAAATTGTGTTTCTTCGGATTGTGACAGTAATATGAGCTCTATTTGAACGAGAAGGTTGATCTTTTGTCATTTTTGGGGGGGAGGGGAAGAGTAATTTAAACTCTTGCTGGCTGCATACACAACAGCAAAGAATTCCATGGCAGATAATATAATTTGATCTCATAAAACAACACAGAATTTCAGTCCCCCAGAGCCCGGATAACAGCTTTGCATATAGCAGCCAGATACATGGAAGGGCTCAACATGAATTTGATTCACTTAAAGTGTCATATACACAATTGGGTGGATTCCCCCCGCCCCCCATATTTTCTTTTTCCTATTTTCTTTTCTAATGAAGTTATATACTTCCATTCTACTCAGTTTTGTAATGTAGAAGTCTGGGAGAGTTTTAACAGACTCCGCCATATCCAATTCACCTTGTTTCTTATTCCAAATGCTGCATAGAATTTTTTTTTTCTGATATGCAATCTAGGAATTATGAATGCCGGATGGAAAGGAAGACACAACATGTCAAATGAATGAATGAATATAAAGAAAGCATATATTTTGGTCCATCCTTTAAAATGATATAGAATAGAATAGAATAGAATAGAATAGAATAGAATAGAATAGAATAGAATAGAATAGAATAGAATAGAATAGAATAGAATAGAATAGAATAGAATAGAATAATAGACTAGACTAAACTAGAATGATAGAAAAATAGAAGAATAGAATAGAATAGAATAGAATAGAATAGAATAGAATAGAATAGAATAGAATAGAATAGAATAGAATAGAATAGAATAGAATAGAATAATAAAATAGAACAGAACAGAACAGAATAGAATTCAATTCTTTATTGGCCAAGTGTGATTGGACACACAAGGAATTTGTCTTTGGTGCATAAGCTCTCATTGTACATAAAAGCAATAAAGTGATAAATCATGATCATAGTCATCACAAAAATACATTCCTCGTAAATCATAAGATACAACACTTAGTGATAGAATCAACATAAATCATACTAGGAAACAAAATAAAACAATATAAATTGTAAAGATACAAGCAGCAAAGTTATAGTTGAAGTGGTTCGGGAATGACGAGAGGCACAAGCAAGCAAGTGACAACAGCTCTTTAATATACGGTGAGACTTCAGCAAAAACTCAGAGGCTGCAGTCCTCCTTATATACAATCCTGGAGAGACTGTCAGCCAATCAGAAACGTAGGCAGGTTTGAAACTCCCGCTTAAAAGTATCAATACATAACACCCCTCCCTTCCCAGAAGGCACTAACACTCAAAAATTAACATATGTACAAACAAAGTCTCGCAGGTGCTTAGGCTGAGTTCTCGCCCTAGTTGACCTGCGCAGTTCAGTGTTTGGTGAGGCGTCGAGCTGGTCGGAGGGACTCTTTGTCTCTCCCGGCTCCGCCAATGGAACCTCCTGGATTTTGTCCGGGGCGTGGTTATTCCCGGCTGGGAGTGGCGACTCGCTGGGGCGGCGCTGGAACCAGGGCTTGTCAGCTAAGTATTCTCGCGGCCCCGGGCTTGAGTTAGCTGTTTTGGAGAAGTGGTCATAGTTAGGCTCGGACATGTCTGCGTTGATGTTTGCCTCGCCAACCACCCGTTTCCTCAGTTGGTCTATGTGGCGCTTCCAGAGTCTATCTACCCCCACATCCACCGTGTATGATTTTGGGCCTGTTATCCCCACTATGGTTCCTGCAACCCACAGAGGACCGCTGGCATAATTGCGAGCGAACACCGGGGACCCGACCTGAAACTGCCTTAAGCCACAGGTCTCTCCCTTAAAGTTTTCGTGCGAATAGTTAGGGTGAAGCCTGTCCAACACGCACCGGAGCTTTCTCCCCATGAGGAGCTCTGCTGGGCTTCTCCCAGTTGCTGTGCATGGTGATGCATGCTGAACCGCAAGGAATTGATCTATCCTGGCCTGCCAGTCCCCATTGTCTAATCTGGACAGTGCTTCCTTGGCTGTCCTGACAAATCGTTCAGCCAATCCGTTGGAAGCCGGGTGAAATGGGGCTGATAGGGCATGGCGGATCCCCAGGCCGGCCAAGTAGCCTTCGAAAAGGGTTGCTGTAAATTGGGGACCATTGTCCGATACCAAGGTATCCGGCAGGCCGTGGGTGGCAAACAACTTTCTTAGGGCCTTGATAACCGCTTCGGCCGTTGTGGATGGCATTAATACAATTTCGAGCCATTTTGAAAAGGCATCCACTACTATTAAAAACGTTTGGCCATGGAACGGGCCGGCAAAATCAATGTGGATCCTCCCCCATGGGCCTTTTGGTTTCTCCCACTCTCGGATGGGCGCTACTGGGGGATCGGGGCGAGACTCCTGGCAGGGTCTGCACTTCCCCACCCACTCGGAAATGACCTGGTCCATGTTGGGCCACCAGACATAGCTGCGGGCTAAGCACTTCATCCTAACGATGCCAGGATGCCCTTCGTGCAATAATTCTAAAACTCTATCTCGTAGTTTTGCTGGAATTACCACTCTGTCACCCCACAGTAAGCACCCCCCTTGCGTAAACAGTTCATTTCGTTTGTTGGCAAAACCTTGGTACTCCTCCCCGACCACCTTGTCCGGCCACCCTTTCAAAACCCAACCCATAACAGTCCGGATAACAGGGTCTCTATTTGATGCCTTCGCCACCTCGCCGGAGGAGATGGGCCCCAAGGTTAACGTGTCCAACAACAGGACGGAGGTTTCCGGTGTTGGGTTGTCCAGCAGGTCGGGAAGGGGGCAACGGCTAAGGGCATCCGCATGACCCAGGGTCCGCCCAGGCCGATGGACGAGCTGGTACGAGTAGGCCGATAAGAAAATCGCCCATCTAGTTAAACGGGGGGAGAGGGCAGCGGGGGTTGGCCTGTCGCCTGCTAGCAGTCCTAGCAACGGTCTATGGTCAGTCACAAGTTCGAATTTTCGGCCATAGAGGTATTCGTGGAACTTTTTAACCCCCGCAATCGCAGCCAGAGCCTCTCTGTCCAATTGGCTATAGTTTCGTTCTGTGCTGGACAGAGTTCGGGAGTAGAAGGCAATGGGTGCCTCTAGGCCGTTCGGCAGTCTATGGCCTAGGACGGCACCAACTCCTACGGGGGAGGCGTCGCAAACCAAGACGAGCGGCAGCTCTGCATTGTATTGGATCAGGAAACTGTCCTCAGATAGGAGTTTTTTTACTGCCTCAAACGCGGCCGCTTGCGGTTTCCCCCAGACCCATGGTACATTCTTCCCTAAGAGTTTGTGAAGGGGATCAGCGACCGTGGCCTTATCTCTTAGGAACATTGAGTAGAAATTTAGTAGTCCAAGGAAGGCTTGGAGCTCAGCTTTGGATTTGGGGGCTGGTGCGCTTTTGATGGCCCTCACCTTGCTTTCGGTAGGGTGGATGCCTGTGCCGTCCACCCTGTACCCCAGAAATTCTACCGAGGGGACCGCTATCCTGCACTTGTTCTTTTTAAGTCTTAGTCCCGCTTCTCTGAATCTGGACAGGACGTTCCGTACCCTGTCCCCTAGCTGGTGTTCGTCTTGGGCGCTGACTAAGACGTCATCGAAATAGGGGACTACTCCCGGAAGTCCTTGCAACAGGCGCTCCATGGTGCTTTGAAATAAGCCGGGTGCGACGCTCACCCCAAATTGGAGCCTGGTGCATTTAAATGCACCCCTATGAGTCACGATCGTTTGCGCCTCTGCCGTGGCGTCGTCGACCGGTAACTGTTGATAGGCTTGGGCCAGGTCTAATTTGGCAAAAATTTTTCCGGGGCCCAGGGAGTGTAGTAGATGGTGCACGATCGGCACCGGATAGGCGCTCGGCTGCAAGGCCTTGTTGATCGTGCACTTGTAGTCGGCGCAAATTCTGATTGAGCCGTCGGACTTAACTGGGGTGACTATGGGGGTCTCCCACTTGGCATGGTCAACGGGAACCAACACCCCTTGCTTAATCAGTTTGTCCAGTTCTGCATCGATCTTTGGTTTCAATGCGAACGGCACTCTTCTGGCCTTTAGTCTTACTTGGGCTACGTTGGGGTCTAAGTTTAGTGAAATAGGGGTCCCCACATACTTGCCCAATGTGTCCCCGAAAACGTCCTGGAACTCGGACAGGAGGCTGTCTTTCAGGGTTGACTTGGACATCAGGTGGACGCCGGTGAAGCCCATGCCAAGGGCTCGGAACCACCCCATGCCCAGGAGGCTCGGCAGCTGCTTCGTGACGATGGTCAGCGGCAGGTCTCTTTCGTAGTCTCCGTAGGTGACCCGGAACGTGCCCACGCCTTCGAGGGGGACTCGGTTCCCCTGGTAGTCTAGGATGCGCAGTCTCTGTCTGGAGAGTTGATCCTTCCGGAACGACGGCAGGAGGGTCTTTAGGGTTGTCCACGACATGATGGAGAGAGCTGATCCGGTGTCGATCTCCATCGAGCACGGTCTTCCGTTGATCTCGACCACCGTGCTGACTTTGTCCTCGACCGTTGTGCTGGCCTGGTCGATGTGTATGCTGCGGCCATCTCGCGGTTCAAATTCGCGCCGTTTTTTCGCGCCGCCTTCTCTCGTTGGCTGCTTCTGGCGCGCTGATTCCGGTTGGCTGCGGCGCTCACGTGGTTTGAGTCTTCTGGGCAGAGTGGCTCTGCAGACTCGCGCCAAGTGCCCTTTCTTCTCGCAACGCCTGCAAATAGCCTCTCTGTATTTGCAGGACAGTCTATCATGGTGCCCGCCACAGCTGGGACAGCTTCGCCGGGGGCTGCCAGTGTCTTTTCTCCGGTGCTCTGTTCGGAAGACGTCCTCATCCGACTCGGACTCCGAGCTGGATCCGGCGTCTTCTCTGTGCACCGGGGCAGACTTGGGGCTGTCTTTGCTGGTCGGCGGACGCTGTAGCGTTTCAGCGGCCTTTGTGGAGGCTTCGTGAGCCCTGGCCTCATCAAGGGCTCCGGCAAGCGTCAGATCAGGCTTGGCGAGCAGACGCCGTTGCAGCCTAATGTCCCGAACACCACAGATCAGTTGCTCAAGCAACGCATCATCCAAGTCTCTGTAGTCGCAATGAGTTGCGGCTTTTCTCAGGCTGGCCATGTACGCGCTGACCGGCTCTCCCTCTCGTTGGACGCGCTGCCTTAGTTGGTATCGCTGCACGAACTTGGAGGGGACGGGAGCGTAGTGAGCCCGGAGAGTTGCCATCAAGGTGTCCCATGAGACTGTTTGAACCGGCGTTGGCTCACACAGTGACTCGGCCATCTCGAACACGTCCGGTCCGCAGTGGCTTAGGAATAGGGCTCTCTTTCGATTAGCCGAGAGGCCCTGCATGTCGCTGGCTTCTAGCGAGCATTCAAACCTTGTTAGGTACGAGACCCATTTTTCGCGGGTCGGATCAAAAGGCTTGGGCGGAACGTAGGCAGACATGTCCGGTATGTCTCCTGTGGTTCGCCTCGTCGCCTAGCTGAAGCTCGTGGTCTCACTGGTTGGCTTCTTGTAGCCTCAATCCCACCTTCGTCGCCAATGAAGTGGTTCGGGAATGACGAGAGGCACAAGCAAGCAAGTGACAACAGCTCTTTAATATACGGTGAGACTTCAGCAAAAACTCAGAGGCTGCAGTCCTCCTTATATACAATCCTGGAGAGACTGTCAGCCAATCAGAAACGTAGGCAGGTTTGAAACTCCCGCTTAAAAGTATCAATACATAACAATAGTCATAAGTAGAAAAGGAGATAGGTAATAGGAAAGATGAGAAGAAGCATATTAACACAGTCTTACTAAATAGTTTGAGAGTGTTGTGGGAATTAATCAGAGAGCATTTCAGCAAGATTGGTGTTGGTGGCGCCATCTTGGAATTTGGTGAAGAGAGGTGGGAATTTTTGGATTCAGACTAGCAGTTCTGTTTTCAAATCAGAATGGCCCAAGATTTTGGAATAGATTATCACAAATTGCCACAAAGGATTTTGCAGCTTTTTTTTTTTTTTTTTTTTTTTTTGCAAATTCCAAAGCTTTGGAAAAAGCAAGGCAAGCCAAAACCAGCTCTGATTTTATATACCCACACTCCCACAGAGATCCAACTGCTCAGGCTTTACACTCACAAGGATTTGGCAACTTTTCCTTCTTGGAAAAGCTTTGCAAAACTCATTTCTACCAAGTTAGATGAGACTGAGAAACCCAAATATTTTTGGCCCAGCTCTCTATGGTCCTTTTTCTGCAGTACTGTGGAATCACTCAGCCCAAGTTGGCTTTGGATCCAGATTAAGTGAAACAAGATTCCCAACTGGTGCAAACCCAGATAGATAGATAGATAGATAGATAGATAGATAGATAGATAGATAGATAGATAGATGAGGGAGAGAGAGGGGGGGAGAGTTGATATACTGTGGATGGATGGATGGATGGATGGATGGATGGATGGATGGAGACATAAACAGACAGACAGACAGACAGACAGACAGACAGACAGACAATAGTGGTGGTCAACCTGTGCAACACAAATATTGCTGAAACATTCAGCAAATCTGAAGTTCTTTTTTTTAAATTAAATAAATTTTTATTTGTTTAAAAGTACAAACAAAACAGAACTAGTGACAACAAAACATACAGAACAAAACATGTAAACAAAGTTTACAAAGTTTAAACAAAGTTCTATATCGCACATATTCTGTTTCTGCAATAGATTATTATATATCAATTTAAAAATATTGTACTTACAGTAAGATTATACTGGGAAATCAATTTGGTTATTAGTTTTCACACAGAACTTTAAAAATGGTTAGGTGAGTCCTAATTACATGTTTAAAATGAATTTTATAAGAAAGAAAAGTGCATGGATCAGATATTATGTATCATAATACTCTCATAAGTATTATGAGAGATTTTTTTTCATGCACAGTATTTACCCCAAATGTATCTGGTATATGCATGGAAGTTCTTTAAATCTCTACCATTGCAACAAACCTTGTTTGTCTGCATGTAAACCAGGTAACTGTTCTGACCTAGGTTCCCTAAAACACATGAGTAGTCCCAAAAATCTCTTTTATTGCAACAGCTGTGAATTCTGTTCATTCACAGATGAGTCCCAATTAGTTGTAAAGAGTCCTTCGGGAGAAGTCCTTTGGGATAATCACCCACCTTTATCTCCCTTGATACACTGCCAAAGACCTACTTGGCAAAGCCACATGGAGTCCAGAATCAAACAGAGCTTCAGGCTTTAAGCTGAACCGAATGAACAAACGTTGCTTCCTGCAAAGGCCCACGTGCCTTTGCTCCTCTTTTAAGTCTTATGGGAGGGGTCAATCATCTCCCTGCCCTACTCCTGAGTCATCCCTTTTGTTTTAGCTGTTCTTGCCTTCTGGCAACTCTGCGCATGTGCGCATGGGAACAGGCTCCCCCTGTTCTTCTGCCTTGCTGAGGTCCGACTCTGGAAGGTCTGGAGGCAGCACATACCTCCTAGATGGCCCTTCCTCTGCCTGTGACACAGAGTCCTCATCTAAACCTTCCCCAGACTCCAGGACTGCCCCATGTTCCTCCCCAACCTCCTCACTGTCCGACTATGCTGCCAGCTCCGCAGGCTGCTGGCGGACCATAACAATAACCAGATATCAAGTAGCTGCTGTTTTTGAGCCACATCTCTTGATTGTGTCTATGTAATATCCAAGTTCTTATCTGAAGTTGTTGCTTCATATCCACTTCTGAAACCACCTTTTGTTGTTGAGTATCTTTGTAGCTGGACATGTGAACTGTGCTGGATTATTAATGTTGCTTTCCAAAACGGCTGGCATCACTCTGTCCTATTAGTGTGCATGTTGCAATATTGCCAATTAGAAGGTAGCTCTTAGAAATGCTGACCATGAATGCTATTTCATAAAGATAATTATACTTTAATGATAATAGATGTGTGATTTATGATTCCTTATTAGGCTGACAGAAGCTTGACAGTTCATATTTGTTTAAGAATACTTAAACAATATTTATCTAGCTTAGTTTCTTTCCACAATTTTTGGTGGGACTCTATGTACCCTTTCTGAGTAAATATTTTCAGTATATACCAGGGGTCAGCAACTTGCAGCTCTGGAGCCACATGCAGCTCTTTGGGTCCTCTGCTGTGGCTCCCTGTTGGGTGATCCCACCACTGGCTGGCCCCACCCCTCAACCTCCTCTCCCAGTCACTCCTCACCTGACCTAAGAAGGTAAGAATGACAGCAGGGGATGGAGAAGCGGCCAGGGCAGAGACAGAGAGATACAGAGAGAGAGGGAGAGAGGAGGGAGGGAGAGGAAAGAGAGATATGTCAAAAGGTTTTTGTGGTTCCTGGTGTTTTTTAACAACTGGTTCTCTGCCCTAATGACTGGCTGGGTATGCCTGGCTAAGAGGATCATGTGACTCATGGAAGTGAGTGACATCGAGTTGGCAATGCCCACCAAGGTTTTGTGGCTCCCAGTGTTTTCTTTTCTGTGGAAACGGGTCCAAATGGCTTTTTGAGTGCTTAAGGTTGCAGACCCCTGGTATATACTGTAGACATGATTCATCCAGGTTGCTCAGTTTTATCATATCACATTAGGTCCAGAGATTTTCTATAGGAAGTGGCTACAGTAGTGGGCAAAATTGTTGAAACCTTTTGGGAAAAGGGTATTTTCTAAAACTAGCTAATAACACCATTTTTTTTCAGAGTAGTACCATAAAATTATATATCAATGGAAAGATAATTTAATCAAGAATGTAATGCAATAACTTTTATGAAGGATTTGCTATTAGAATAGCAGTTACAGTATAAAAAATAAAAGTGAAACACATAGAAAAAATGAAATATACAAAAATTATCATCACAGAAAAAACGAGATATACAAAAGTTATGTCAGTTAATACTTACCTTTAGCATGAATTACAGCCTTACAACGTCTTCCCATGGAGTGAACCAAGTTTTTAGTTCTGCAGCTGTTATAATGTGTAACCAAGATTGAATTATTGCTTCTATTAACTGGGTTTTATTGCTGGGTTGCTTCTGACTAACAAGTTTCTTTAGTTGGCTCCATAGATTTTCAATTGGGTTAAAGTCTGGGCTATTCCCAGGACATTCCAGCAGCAGAATATAATTATCTTGAAATGCCAAAAAAAAAAAAAAAAAAAAAAAAAAACAACCAACCCCTCAAACCTCAAAAATACACTTTTCCCAAAAGGTTTCCACAATTTTGGCCACTACTGTATAACATCTCTGCAAGAAAATGTTGAGTAACCCTAGATAGAATTCTTAATAGACTCAGCAATAAATAAGAAGCCAAACACTAACCAATGGAGAGGCTTTAAAATTAAGGGAATGCTTCATTCAAGCATTCAAGCGAGAGCTGTGTGGTGCAGTGGTTAGAATGCAGTATTTCAGGATGATTCTGCCCACTGCCATGAGTTCAATCCTGACCAGCTAAAGGTTGACTCAGCGTTCCATCCTTCTGAGATCAGTAAAATGAGGACCCAGATTGCCAGATTGTTGAGGGTAATATGCTGATTCTGTAAACCGCTTAGAGAGATCTGTAAAGCACTGTGAAGCGGTATATAAGTCTAAGTGCATTTCACTTTTAATCAATGTCTGGTCAAGCATTAAAGTAAACCGTGTGGGAAAGGTTTAGGTCCCTGTGGCTGACTCCACAATACTGACTTATTCTCATTACTTGCCTTGTTAATGCGCCTGTAATTTTTATTTGAAAACAAATATTGGCGTTATAATCTCTGCATGAATTTCCTCTCCCCTTCCTGAGCTCTTCCTTGTGTCAAAAGACAGAACAAATCCCAGTAATATTAACTATGGTGCCGCAGAAACTACTTGTTACAGAGGCCACTTCTTCTTCTTCTCCTCCTCTTAGATGCCTTGAATATACTCAGCTTTGAATCAAGCTTGTTATTAGCAAAATAAAAAAAAATGGAGAAATAAAATTGCTTTCTTTTTTGGGATGAAAGTGAGAATTGTATCATCATTTAAAGGAACTTAAAGCAGAAAAGATGGCAGTCGGTTTAAAGCAGTTCTAGGTTTAAGCATCCTTGAAAACTGAGCAACCTGCGTGAGTCTTGGACCTTGCTGTGATTCTTTTTTAGAAGTTCATAGCATGACATCTAATGGGAAAGAGAAGATGAAGACACACAAATTATAAGGGCTCACCTCATACCTTTTATCCTCTCTTTGATTAAAAAATCATTTATCTTTGAAGTACAATTATCCCAAAAAGCCTTGCTTTAATCTTACAAGACTTTCTTGTCATTCTTGCTTGCTTATATTAATAACTTCCTTGTTGAAGTATTGTTATATTTTTTTTGTTAATTCCTCTGTGTGTGTGTGTGTGTGTGTGTGTGTGTGTGTGTGTGTGCCTGAGATTACTATGCCCTTATTTGATTGGCAGTCTCATTTTATCCAATATCATTTTTATTCAAGGTGTGCCTGTTTGTCAACAATAGGTAAAGATAAAGGTTCACCTCACACATATGTGCTAGTCATTCCCCACTCTAGGGGATGGTGCTCATCTCCATTTCAAAGCTGAAGAGCCAGCGCTCTCCGAAGATGTCTCCGTGGTCATGTGGCCGGCATGATTAAACGCCAAAAGCACATGGAACACTGTTCCCTTCCCACCAAAGGTGGTCCCTATTTTTCTACTTGTATTTTTTTTACCTGCTTTCAAACTGCTAGGTTGGCAGAAGCTGGGACGAGTAACGGGAGCTCACCCCTATTATTGCGGCACTAGGGATTCAAACCGCTGAACTGCTGACCTTTCAATCGACAAGCTCAGCGTCCCTTTGGCCACAATACCTACTGCAAAATTAGGACATTGAAAGAATTAGGATGGCACAATATGGTCACCATAAAGAGGTGCTTTCAGTCACTCTTTCATCAGGAAGAAATGTCTAGTGATTTATATATATATATATATATATATATATATATATATATATATATATATATATATATATATATATATATATATATATAATACATCTTTCTTTCTCTTTGTCTGTACCTATTGAGCTTCATGGCCACCTCTTATGAATTAATTAATAAAAATCGTGATAAATTGGGTCATATAATTAAAGATGATGATCCTTTTCTTTAAAATCAACTGTATCTTTGTAACTTTTCTCAAAATGAAAATCAGCATTGCAACAATTGCAGGTGGTGCTTATCCAGGGGTGGGATTGAAAAATTTTAGCAATCGGTTCTCTGCCCGGTTGCTGGGTGGGCGTGGCCATGGGGGCATAGCCTAGTCGGCTTCCTGCACCATGGTGGTGGTGTGGGGACACATTTTCACCCTCCCCAGGCTCCAGAGGCTTTCCTCGAGCCTCTGGGCGAAAATGGCCGCTCTGGGGCTCTGGAGGCCCTCCTGAGACAGGAAATGTGCCTTTTCTGGACTTCTGGTACTTCCAGTAAACCTGTTTTTTGCCCTTACCAGGCTCCAGAGGCTTTCTTTGAGCCTCTGGGAGGGCAAAAACAGCTTCCGGTACTCCCGGTAGGCCCATTATTTGGACTTCTTGTACTTCCAGTAGGCCCATTTTTTGCCCTCCCAGAGCAAAGCGCATGCACGAAGTGAACCAGTAGTAAAGCCGGTTAGAACCCACTACTGATGCGAAGGGTCTGTAAATATTTTCACAGCCCTCTTTTTGACTGAGAGTATCTGTGTATTTGACTGAGTATTTGACTGAGAGTAATAAGAGTATCCCAGTAAGTGATAAAACAATTCCACAAGGAATTGTGACTTTCATTAACTTCTAACATATCTTGGATCACATGCTAGTAATAGAAAACAATAAGGAAAGTCTGAAGCATCTATATATATTAAAAAAACCTATCAAAGAATTGTCCTTACAAGTTTCACATCACGTAATTTATTGGGGGGTGGGGGCGACTTGTCCGTAACATTGTTTAAATGCCAGTCATGGAGATGAATAGTTTGTCTCTATAGTAGTTAGGATAGATGCAGATATGGCTCGATGGGGATCATCAATAACAGCGAGAAACAGAACAATTGATGACAAATAGGAAGCCGTCCCAGAACTTAATGTCTAATTGACTGGAGATTCACTACAGAGGATAGAAGTGTCTTCTAAAACAATGGCAGAGACAAATCAAATTACAAGAGAGAGAATATCCTGGTATCTTGAAAGCCATGTTCTTGTCATTGTTCTATGAAATGTTATGCTCAACATGTTGTGTTGTATACTGTGAAAGAAGCACAACAATTATTTGTTTTCCATCCAGTTATGATCTGTGGGACTGTCATTACGGGCATTGTTTTAAAGCATCAGTTGATTAGTGTCTGGTAATTAGCTCCATTATTAGTATAATGGCTCCAGATGGGTCCCTGAATAGACAATTCATTTGCAAGGAGACCAGCCCTGGAATTAGGCAGACACATCAGGTGCAGCCACAGTAGAGAAGGCCCTCAAATGTTCCTTGTGTTCTCTTGGAAGACAGAACAGTAGGCATTACAAAGCTTCTAAGCCACCTTCCTGCTCACAGTTGTGATGAAGGCCTTTGCTTGTCTGTCTGTCTGTCTTCCTTCCTTTCTTTTGAAGCATTTAACAGATTAACAGAGTTGGAAGGGACCTTGCAGGTCATCGAGTCCAACCCCCTGCCCAAGCCGGAGACCCTACATCTGCCTCTACCTAGGATTGAACTCACAACCTCCTGATTGTGAGGCAAGAGTTCCACCTCTAGGCCACTGGGTGTTTGTCCTGCTTTAATTGCAGAGGCTGCTTGCGTTTACACTATCCTCACTGGGTGAAATCTAGCAGGTTCTGACAGATTCTGGAGAACTGGTAGCGGAAATTTTGAGTAGTTTGGAGAACCAGGAAATACCACTTTTGGTGGGCCCCACAGTGGGGTCGGAATGGAGATTTTGCAATATCCTTCCCCTAGGAGTGGAGAGGGAATGGAGATTATACACCCTGATTATAACTGATATTCTCTTAATCCTACTTTATAGTCTCTTTTAAATACATACTGTTGTACAGTACGTCATAGTTGTAACCCTTATAATTGTACCATAACATTCTATGTACTTATCTCTCTCCTTTCCCCACTCTACTTCCCTCTCCTCCCTTTTCCTCTCTTCTCCCCTCTCTTCTCTCTTCCTCTCCATTTCCCTCTTCTTCCCTCTCTCCTACTCCTCTGCTTCCATCCATTTCCCTCTCTCCTCTCTCCTTTCCCTTTTCTACTTCCCTCTCTCCTCTCTCCTTTCCCTTTTCTACTTCCTTCTTCTTCTATCGCCTTCCTTCTCCTCTTCCCTCAGCTTTTCTCCCTTCCTCTCCTCTCCTCCACTCCTCCACCCCACTCCATTCCACTCTGTGGGCGGAGCATGGTGGGGATGGTGTGGCTTGGTGGGTGTGGCTTGGTGGGCATGGCAGGAGAAGGATACTGCAAAATCTCCATTCCCTTCCCACTCCTGGGGGAAGGATATTGCAAAATCTCCATTCCCACCCCACTCTGGGGCCAGCCAGAGGTGGTATTTGCTGGTTCTCCGAAATACTCAAAATTTCTGCTACCAGTTCTCCAGAACCTGTCAGAACCTGCTGGATTTCACCCATGCTCCACTTCCCTCTCTCCCTTCCTCTCTCCACTCCCCTTCCCTTTCATCTTTTTTGTCTCCTTGTTGTATATAAATTTCCATTTCTCTACAAAGTACAGTGTATTTTCCAGGTATCATCTCTTTCAAATATAACTATACATTTTTTTGGAATTATTTTAGAGGAAAACAGACTCAATATAGTTTCTTTTTACATACATAATATTGTACATCGTACTTATATCCATTATTTCCACGGTTATACCATTACAATCTATTCATTTATCGCTCTATGCGTTTTGAATTACAACTGCGTACAGTCCAATAATACTATTACTTGCCACGTATATTCTTATGTATATCTTTATAAGTTTTTCATGGGCACACCACAAAGCCTGATGCTGACTCAGAACTGAGAAAAAGTGTCCAAGAAAGCATTTTGCTAAGAATTTAACAAGATGTAGCATAAGTATTTTTATCCACTAAACTGAAAATAGGCATTGATAAACTGAAAATATAAAGGTTTTTTTTTTTTTTTAAAGAAGAACTGTGAAATTAGAGACCTGGGCAAATTGAACCAATTACTAGTAAGTTACTGTTGCTACTGTGTTGATCTTTTGACCTGGTGGGAAGTAGTAAAATTTCACCAGCTGCATTTCTATCTGTACATTTATTTCTGACAAAGCTTTATATAAAATAAACTATGTTCCCTAGCAATTTATATATAAAGGATTTTTTTTTAAAGAAAGAAGAACTTTTACTTGGAAAGTTTATTATTAAAGAAAGATGGATCATGCACATTTCAACTCAACAAAATCAGCTTATTAAATGTATCTTTATTGTACTTTGCATTGTATATGCATCTTGGTTACACAGGCTTTGCAATAATTGCTTAGACTAGCTTTTGTCCATTTAATAAGCAGGAGAGTTATTCCAGGTACATCAAGTTGTATCCTAAAGCCACTGAAGGTGCAGGGATGAAATCCAGCAGGTTCTGACAGGTTCTGGAGAACTGGTAGTGGAAATTTTGAGCAGTTCGGAGAACCGGTAGCAGAAATTTTGAATAGTTTGGAGAACCAGCAAATACCACCTCTGGCTGGCCCCAGAGTGGGGTGGGAATGGAGATTTTGCAATATCCTTCCCCCAGGAGAGTGGAGGGAATGGGGATTTTGCAGTATCCTTCCCCTGGAGTGGAGTGGGAATGGAGATTTTGCAGTATCCTTCCTCTGCCACACCCACCAAGCCACGCCCACAGAATCGGTGGTAAAAAAAATGGATTTCACCACTGTGAGGGCGGACAATTTTGTCAGCGTGCTGATGACAGATATAAAAGACACTTCAGGACTGATGCCAAGAAAATTGTATGGATGTGTCCATAAAATCACTAGACGTTAAGCTAAACTCCTTTATCATTAAAAGGCTGTTTGCATGTCCAGTACAAGCCTTGTAATACAAGCCAAGTTAACCTACATATTACTCTTGTCTAACCTAATGAGGCCTTACAAGAAAGTGATTGACTCATCTGTAGGCTGTGTCACAATATTGTCTGCCCTGAGATTTCTACTCAGGAGGCTGATTTAAAGTTAATTTGGAAGGGGGACAAATTTTACATCCCAGAGAAACTGCGGACACAGTCCTATAGAGCAGCCACAACACTAAGCAAGCCAAGAAGACTTCTAAATCCAATGTCAGATCCTAAATAAATCATGAGCGAGTTGACACCCAAATGGTGGTGGCCCGTCCAAAGGCACTTCGCCTCCCATGCCACCAGATGTTCAACTTTCTCTGGCTGCTCTTTCGGATGTGCCATCACCATTTGGGTTCCAAAAGCTGCTTGACTTGCAGTCTGAGTTCCCTTCACCATCCCTGTTCCTGTCATTACCACTTATTCTCCTTTCAGTTCCATGCATGATATCTTCTCCTGGATCTTCATGACTCCTCCAGAGGCACCAGGCGGGTTGTAGGGGCCCAGGACTCCCTCGTTGGAATTTCAGTAGATCTGATTTAATGTCAAGGTTCTGACTGATGAACCCAGCCAAAGCAAGCATGATCAAGATGATCTAATCTCACTGCCGCCTATTCTCCTTTCCATTCCATGCATGACATCTTCTCCTGGATCTTCACAACTCCTCCAGAGGCACCAAGTGGGTTCTAGGAGCCCAGGACTCCCTCGTTGGAATGTAGGTAGATCTGGTTTAATGTCAAGGTTCCGACTGATGAACTTAACCAAAGCAAGCATGATCAAGAGGATCCAATCTCTTTATGCAAAACTTTATTGAGTACATCATTTCGGCATGTTTGAAGGCAAAACCAGATCTAGATCTTTCCCGTGCTAACTCCTATAGTTAAAGTTCAAAATCTTCCAACGCCCACAATTAGTGCAGGTCACATTGTCCAATACAGTCTCCAGATATTTAAAGTGGCTTACATCACAGGAATTCTGATCTGGACTCAGTGCTAAACCAAATGTTATGATTTATGTAATCCTTACATTTTAATTTTAAGTACAATTGAGCTTATCAATAACATGCTCCTTTTGGTTTTGGTTCACTTCCACTAGCAATAGCACTTAGACTTATATACTGCTTCATAGTGCTTTAAAGCCCTCTCTAAGTGGTTTACAGAGTCAGCCTCTTGCCCCCAACAATCTGGGTCTTCATTTGAGCCAGTCAGGTTCAAACACTTCCTTCCTTCCTTCCTTCCTTCCTTCCTTCCTTCCTTCCTTCCTTCCTTCCTTCCTTCCTTCCTTCCCTCCCTCCCTCCCTCCCTCCCCCCGCTTGCTCCCAATAGTGCACAGACTTATATACTGCTTCACAGTACTTTAACAGCCCTCTCTAAGCGGTTTACAGAGTCAGCCTCTTGCCCCCAACAATCTGGTTCCTCATTTTACCCACCTCGGAAGGATGGAAGGCTGAGTCAACCTTGTAGTCTGCAAAAGAATCAGTCTTTCTATATTGGATTCAGCAGAATATCACAGCTTGGTTCCACTCCTAGGTTTGACTTGGCAGAAAACTCAGACAAGTGATTCATCTAGATTAGAATCCTTATTGTATACAAGAATAAAGTGGCTTATTTCTTAACATACTTACCATAGAGCTTGGCTTGGAGTTGAACAATTCTTCAATAGAATAGAATAGAATAACAGAGTCGGAAGGGACCTTGGAGGTCTTCTAGTCCAACCCCCTGCCCAGGCAGGAAACCCTACACCACTTCAGACAAATGGTTATCCAACATCGTCTTAAAAACTTCCAGTGTTGGAGCATTCACAAATTCTGGAGGCAAGTTAGAATAGAATGGAATGGAATGGAATGGAATGGAATGGAATGGGATGGGATGGGATGGGATGGGAGGGGAGGGGAGGGGAGGGGAGGGAAGGGAAGGGAAGGGAAGGGAAGGGAAGGGAAGAGAAGAGAAGAGAAGAGAAGAGAAGAGAAGAGAAGAGAAGAGAAGAGAAGAGAAGAGAAGAGAAGAGAATAGAATAGAATAGAATAGAATAGAATAGAATAGAATAACAGAGTTGGAAGGGACCTTGGAGGTCTTCTAGTCCAACCCCCTGCTTAGGCAGGAAACCCTACACCACTTCAGATAAATGGTTATCCAACATCGTCTTAAAAACTTCCAGTGTTGGAGCATTCACAAATTCTGGAGGCAAGTTAGAATAGAATGGAATGGAATGGAATGGAATGGAATGGAATGGAATGGAATGGAATGGAAGGGGAGGGGAGGGGAGGGGAGGGGAGGGAAGGGAAGGGAAGGGAAGGGAAGGGAAGGGAAGAGAAGAGAAGAGAAGAGAAGAGAAGAGAAGAGAAGAGAAGAGAAGAGAAGAGAAGAGAAGAGAAGAGAAGAGAAGAGAAGAGAAGAGAAGAGTTGGAAGGGATCTTGGAGGTCTTCTAGTCCAACCCCCTGCTTAGGCAGGAAACCCTACACCACTTCAGATAAATGGTTATCCAACATCGTCTTAAAAACTTCCAGTGTTGGATCATTTACAACTTCTGGAGGCAAATTGTTCCACTGATTAATTGTTCTGTCAAGAAATTTCTCTTAGTTCTAAGTTGCTTCTCTCCTTGATTAGTTTAGCTGATGTAGGCTTGCACAAACTTGAGAAGTTTTGCTTCCTATCTTTCTTGCCTCAATTTTTATACAGGATGTGGTATCTACCCACATAGGTTTTTCATCAATAGATTATCCTTCACGTTCCTTTTTGCTTATGTGTTTACATCAACAAGCCTCAATTTCTCTCGACTCCAAAACTAGAGGTTCAAAAGCTAAAAACAGGCTAGAAAAAGCATGATAACCGCATTTAAACATGTGTTTCCAAAGATCCAAGGTGGGTCTAATTTATGGTCTTAATTAGATCTCAAGGTGATTTCCTCGTGGCTTAATCACTAATGGCAAGTAGTGTAGATTTCTCAAGGGTGTCTTTATGCTGAGGTCAGAGCTGCCAGAACTTGTCTTAGAAAATCTTCATATATACAAGAGTGTTCACCAAGAAAACCTGGATCAGCAGTCCCATGTCCTCTGAAACACATTCATCAGAAAATGAATCTCTGTTTTGCTAGAGAGATATTTTGGATGACTAATCTCTGAGTAGCTGGAATATGAATCAAATGCCATTGCAAATTGTGTTTGCTTTCCTTGTAAAGAGGTCAGGTCAATCAATATACTTTACCAAGGGTGTTATATTATCTGTAGAAGATGCAATTTGCTGTTTAGATAGTAATTGATATAGCAGATATGTTTAATACTCTTTAACTATGTCACCAAGTACAAACCACACCATAGAAACATTTTAACTTTGTTGCCACCAGCTAAGCAGAAATGTTGGTTTAAAACTTGCAGCCAACCTCCAAACTTTTTCACATACCGTATTTTTCAGAGTATAAGATGTACCTTTTCCCCCCAAAAAAGAGGGTGAAAATCTGGGTGTGTCTTATACTCTGAATGTAGCCCTGCCCAGCCTTGAGAATGGAGATTTCAGAGGCTGAAAGAAGCCTCAGAAATGAAGCTTCAGAAAAAAAGCCTCTGAAAGGCTTTTTTCTAAAATAATATGAAAAGCCACAAAATAAGAATCAGTAAAGATTCTAACCAAACTATGCTAACAAATCTGGAGAATGACACAATAACCAACAGAGCAGAAGAGGTTAATCTATATACCAATATCAAAGAAAGGAGATTGAACAGAGTACAGATAGTCCTTCAGAATAAAAGCCTCTGAAAGAAGATTAAGAAAAAAAGCCTTGAAACAGAGATTCAGAAAAAAAGCCTTTTTTTCTGAAGCTCTGTTTCGGAGGCTTTCAGAGGCAGGAAAAAACAGTTTTTCTGAAACAGAGTTTCAGAAGTTTCAAAGGCAGAAAAAAAAAAGCAAAAAAAAAAGGCAAGGAACAGAGCTCACAACCAAGGAACCTGTTGCTAAAATTCACCTTTGGGAACAACTGATTGGGGTATTCCGGGACGCCAATCTACCTGCCAATCAGTTTTTTTCTTATTTTCCTTCCCAAAAACTAAGGTGTGTCTTATACTCCAAAAAATATGGTACTTTTGTCTGCATAAAACCGCCTTTAAAAAAAAAAAAACCTGTTTTCCTCTGGATACAACACCACATAGCAGTTTTAGGAGGGCACAAAGCATTGGGAGTAAACAGGTTGAGAAAGCTTTCTTACTACAGATCTACCTGTTAATCTGGAAAGCAACACAAATCAAAGATTAGAGACTGAATTCCACAAAGTTGGTCCAATGGAGAAAATACACTAAGAGCATCACTTCATGAGGATGGCAGGAAGTGGGTGGGGGATGTTGAGTAGAGAATAAAAGACCAAGTCATTGTCTCTGGGTAGTCAAGTGCAAGAATTTTGATTTTGCACAGCACTCTGGAGGAGAGTTAGGATGGGACACTGTAGGCAATTGAATAGGGTTGTCATATATCAGCAAGTATTGTGGGGGAAAAGAAAGCTCAGGTCCATATTGGTTGGAAACGTGGAAGAAGCTTTCATCCTGCAGTGAACAGACAATAGCTAAAGTGATTATATCTGTATCTCTATCATCTCTATCATCTCTGTCTGTCTGCCTGCCTGCCTGCCTGCCTGTCTCTGTCTGTCTGTCTGTCTCTCTCTCTCTCTCTCTCTCTGTGTGTGTGTCTCCCCCTCTCTTCGTCTATGTCTATCTCTGTCTATCTCTGTCTGTCTGTCTGTCTGTCTGTCTCTGTCTCTGTCTCTGTCTCCCTCTCCCCCCTCTCTCTCCCCCTCTCCCTCTCTCTCTACCTCTCTGCCTATCTGCCTCTGCCTCTGCCTCTGCCTCTGCCTCTGTCTATCTCTATATATCTCAAATCTCTATCTCTATCTATCTATCTATCTATCTATCTATCTATCTATCTATCTATCTATCATCTGTCTGTCTGTCTGTCTGTCTGTCTGTCTGTCTGTCAGTCAGTCAGTCAGTCTGTCTGTCTGTCTGTCTATGTCTCTGTCTCTGCCTCTGCCTATCTCTCTCTCTCTCTCTCTATCTACCTATCTATCATCTATCTATATATCTATCTATTAATCTATCTGTCTGTCTCTCTCTCTGTCTCTGTCTCTGTTCCTCTCCCTCTCCCTCTCTGCCTATCTGTCTCTTCTCTGTCTCTGTCTCGGCCTTGCCCCCCTCTCTCTCTCATCTATCTGTCTGTCTGTCTGTCAGTCAGTCAGTCAGTCTGTCTGTCTGTCTGACTGTCTGTCTCTCTCCCTCTCCCTCTGTCTATCTCTGTCTATCTATCTCTCCATCTACCATCTATCTATCTCTCTGTCTGTCTATCATCTATCATCATCTATCATGTTCAATAAATAAAATGTCCAGTAAATGCTCATCTTCAACCAGTCAACCCGACTCTACCCTGAATTAAGGGTTTACATGGTCATAAATAGCATAAATAGCACTAGCGATACCACTTCATAATGCTTTACAGCTTTTTCTAAGCAGTTTACAAAGTCAACATTTTGCTGAAAATATATATATTCATTTTATATATATTTATTCACACACACACACACACTTTCATCCTGCTTCTTCAAAATCCATTTTTTGTTTCTTGTAAAATGTTACAAGGAAAACTCGCTACCTGATTCTGATTTTTATAAGTAAAGACATATCATGTCATCTGCATTTTTTTTTTCCAAAATCTTCATTGCTGTTGTAACAAGTGCTGGCATGTATCTGGACTACTTATTATTATCATTAAATTCATCTACATTTTATTCGTAATTCTACATGTATCATAAATTTTAGGCAATGGATTTCTACAAAAGTTTAAATGGGTATTTATAAAAGATGACACACACAAGTCCCACTCAAATCAGGTCACAGAGGCAGATAGATTTAAGGGAAAACTCCATAGTACTTGTGCTGCTTGCTTATGAACTGGTAGTACAGTGGTCTAAAGCACCCTGTTATTAAGACCAGCTGCCTGCAATTACTGCAGGTTCGAATCTCGCCAGGCTCAAGGTTGACTCAGCCTTCCATCCTTTCTAAGGTATGTAAATTGAGGACACAGTTTGTGGGGGCAATAAGCTGACTTTGTATAAATATACAAAAGGATGAAGGCTATTGCTTAGCACATTGTAAGCCGCCCTGAGTCTCCGGAGAAGGGTGGCATATAAATCAAATTAAAAAACAAAACAAAACTGGTTTACATAGCTTATTAACCTCCACAACTTTATTAACTCTTACCATAGTCAATAAGAATTTGGCTATCTCCATTTGAAAAGAATAAACATTTCATCTGTTTCAATGTTACTTTTACATAAATAAAATGTGATGGAGCACTACTAGACTAGTAAAGATTTGGCTGTATCTTTCCCCTTCCATTTTCTATAAAATATACATCTCATTTTTATTAAAATGGAAACACTTAGCAATAGAAAACCAATCTCAATATATCTGTGCTATTTATATAAAAAATGAAACTAAAGGCATAGAATAGATCTGGTCTTGACCTCTTGGCGATTATATTTTTCATTTCAATAGGAAACTATTTGAAGGAAACATTCTTCATATTTTTCTCAGTTTGGGTATCATGTATATACATTATTCCTTCAGCGATACAGTGGAAAGCTGAATAAATATCTTGGTAGCTCAAAAGACATAAGGGGGTCAAACAATGAAATGGGTTTCAGTGGCCTTCATATGATCTTTATTAACATTTCTCAGATGACACGAGAAAATAATGAGCAGAAACCCACATTGTGCTGGCACAAGCAGTTTGGCTATTGATGTGAATTAATGGGGTATTGTACAGATCTACTTCAAGTCAAAATAATACTCCACGTAATTTAGATCCATATTAACTGGAGAAATGTAACAGTTTCTCCAAAAGTAGAGTTCACCCTCATTGAACAAACTTAGAAGAATAAAGTACTGTAATTGAAAAATTTCCCCCTGTTTTTAAATTTAATTTAATTTAAATTAATTTAATTCTATTATTTTTTAAAAAAGATGTACAGGCTCTGTAAAGATACAGAAAAGAGTAACAAATATGATTACGGTGCAGGAGATCAAGACATATGAACATTAATTGCAGGAATGGTTGCAAGATTTGTCTAGTCTAGTTAAAAAAAAAAAAGAACTAGGAGTGACATGATAGCAAGGTTCCAATATTTGAGGGGCTGCCACAAAGAACACGGGGTTGACCTATCCTCCGAAACACCAAAAGGCAAGACTAGAAACAATGCATGGAAACTAATCAAGTTGAGAAGCAACCTAGAACTAAGGAGAAATTTCCTAACAGTGGGAATAATCAATCAGTGGAATGCCTTGCCCCCAGAAACTGAGACTGACATCCACTTTACTGGAATGGCATAAGGTCTTCTGTTTGTGGGCAAGGATTGGATAAAAGACCTCCAAGGTCCTTCCAACTCTGTTATTCCGTTACTCCTTATAGGATAATAACATTATAAATGGACAATTACCCCTTGATAGACGATAATCCAACTCAGTGTAACCAAATGTCTAGTATGCCTAATTTAGTTTAATGAAATGTCTAGTTTATGTATGTCTAGGTATGTTTATAGTTTATGTTAATGTATGTCTAAGTCTATGTATGTCTATGTATGTCTAGTTTAATGAAAAGAAGAACTAGGGGAGACATGATAGCAGTGCTCTAACATCTCAGGGGCTCAGGGGACTCCCTCAGAAGAGGGAGTCAAGCTATTCTCCAAAAGCACCTGAGAGTAGGACAAGAAGCAACGGGTGGAAACTAATCAAGGAGAGAAGCAACTTAGAACTAAGAAATTTCCTGATGGTTAGAACAATTAATCAGTAGAACAACTTGCCTCCAGAAGTTGTGAATGTTCCAACACTGGAAGTTTTTAAGAAGATGTTGGACAATCATTTGTCTGAAACAGTGTAGTGTTTCCTGCCTAAGCAGGGGTTGGACGAGAAGACCTCCAAGGTCCCGTCCAACTCTGTTATTCTATTCTAATTCAAATCTGCATCCTATAGTTGGTGATGATACTCTGAGAAGGCCCAGTTCCTTTCTTCTTACTCTTGTTATTCAGTCTGAAAATCTCTAGATATTATAAATATGGTGGTCAGCCCCATTTCCTTTCATCAGATTTTCAGGGATAATTTGCTTGAGGAAAGATGGGATAGTATAAATGCCCATATTTGGAAATTAGTCTGGTCTGAATGGGTTAGAATTTGGCCAATTTAGGATGCCTACTGAGAAATGTCAAAAGGTTTACAGAAATCTGCTTTGTTCCTTCTTTTCAAGAAACTTTGGCTTACAGAAATGTACTTTGTTCCTTCTTTTCAAGAAACTTCAGCAGAGCCTGTAATACATCTAACCAATGCTAGTCTAGATAAGGCTCATTTTGCTTGCTTGAAATCTCTCCCTCATGAAATAAGAACTTAATCTGGATTTAGGTGTTTGCTACAGTAAAGCAGAAAGAAAGAAAAATAGTATTTAGGTTACCATGATTTAAATATGCGCTACCAAATCACAGCATCTAATGAAATGCTTAAAATAAGAGTTGCTAAAAAAAAAAAAAAACTAGAGTAAAGGTTTGGGGTTTTTTTTAGAGAAGTTTTAATAAGATGAAATTCTAAATTTATACCAAGCGATGAATGTGATATACGGACACATTGTAGGCTTTCCATAAAGTAAAATCCAAAAATGATGCAATAATTTTTTTAAAATTTTTCTTTAGCAGATTGTCTCAGGAGTTTCAAGGAATAGCACTAGCAATAGCACTTAGACTTATATACCGCTTTATAGTGTTTACAGCCCTTTCTAAGCAGTTTTACAGAGTCAGCCCCTTGCCCCCAACAATCTGGATCCTCATTTTACTCACCTCGGGAGGATGGAAGGCTGAGTCAACCTTGAGCCTGGTGGGATTTGAACTGCCAAATTGCAGGCAGCCGGTAATCAGCAGAAGTAACCTGCAGTACTGCACTCTAACCACTGCACCACCAAGGAAAGCCATCATACTATCTTTTTATATGATTCTTGTGGCGTATATTTAAGTCTGCAATGAAAAACTGTGTGTGGCATACTTATTTCTCTGTTCTCTGCATTAGTATTTACATTCCTTATTTTGATCATCACCCAAGCCATCTTCTACGTGCAGTGATGTGTAACACACACAGAAACAAGTGGACCAATGGTGAACACCTACCTACCTGTGTGTAACCAGTTGAAGAGTGCAAGACATAATTCTTAGTAGACATATCTAATAGGCTTTTGTTCTAAGTGTAATTTCCAAAGTAAAGAAAAGAGGAATGGAGGGGACGCTAATTTAAATGAAAGCCATATAAAATAGTTTGGTCCTTTATGGAGACAGTAATGCTGAAGTCCATCCAGCTCCAATTTATTATTGAGATGTTCTGAAAAAGGCTTCCTTTACAAAGATATAAGGAGCTGGCTAGCAATTTCCTAAATCCAACTAATTTGAATTTAGAGTCTTGGAGCCCTACGCGCAATCATAACAGTTCCTCTTAGACCCGTTATTGATTTTGCTCTTGCTTGCTCATTTAGCTCCGTTCCTAGTTGAAATAATCTGGTCAGAGGGTCTCAACTGAGGACGGGAAGCCACTCCTTCCTTCTAACTTTATTTGAAACTTTGCAACGACATTAAGATGGTGAAAGTTGGCAGATGGAGCAGTTTCTTTTCTGCCACAAGTCAGCTAATGGCATTAAAGTCAAGGGAAGAACAAATTATATTCGAGAAGGGCTTGAATTAATTTTCTTTTCCCAAAGGGTACTGCATTACTGTTTTCTATCACTCACAGGGCTACCTTTTATCTGATAGAAGGGTATAAAAAAATTGATGTTGATCGTGCAGCTGAATGCAGTTTGCGCTGGGGAACTGAGAATAAATGCTCTTAGCAGAATTGTGTCTGCCTGATAAGATTGCATTATCCCTCCTGGTAATTAGGGATGCTTATTTTCCCTGCCAGCTCCTCGCAATCAATTCTAGAATTATTGCATATATAAATAAAAAGGGTTTTTCAATATTTCCAGCATTAAACTATCAATAACTTTCTTCCATAATTTAATACTGGGAAAATGCAGATCACTTGGAAAAAAAAATAGAGGAACAAGATGATTGCCTTGGGTTAAATCTGTGCTGTTTTATAAAGCTGTCTATTATAGATTAGGCAGATAAATAACATTCAAGATACTAATTCATATGTAGACCTGGAATTATTATTATTATTATTTTCATGGAACTACCCTGTTTCCCTGAAAATAAGACATCCCTGATAATAAGCCCAATTGGGCTTTTGAGCGCATGTGCTAAAATAAGCCTCCCCCCTGAAAATAAGCCCTCCCCAAAAATATTTAAATGCAGAGCTGGAAATCAGGTAAGATGGCAAGAGGAGCCCCATCTTGCTCCACATGCCCCAAAATAATAAGACCTCCCCGAAAATAAGGCCAAGTGCTTTTTTTAAATTATTATTATTAGTCATATTTCTATACCGCCCACTCTCCGAGGACTCTGGACAGCTTACACCAAAGACAGTATACTAAATAGCATATTGCCCCCAACAATCTGGGTCCTCATTTTACCCACCTTGGAAGGATGGAAGGCTGAGTCAACCTTGAGCCGGTGAGATTTGATCCGCTGATCTGCTGAACTAGCAGTCAGCTAAAGTAGCTGCAGTACTGCACCCTAACCACTGCGCCACCTTGGCTCACATTATTTTGGGGATCAAAAAATATAACACAGGGTCTTATTTTTGGGGAAACATGGTAGGATACTAAAATTAAAAGAATCTTTGTTGTAGTAGTTAGGTTATTTATCTGTTGTAGTTGATGTTGTAGTACATCAATAGTTTTGAGTACCATGCTTTTTGAACTGCAAGACAAAAATAGTTTTATCAATTCCTAGTTTTCATTAGTCTTCCAAGACCAATTTGAAGATTGCCCCTTTGTGTTTTGGAATCCTCATGAAAGATAGTTCTATAGCTGGTAAGGAATATTGATAATAATAAAAAGAAGAACTGGTGGGACCATAAAATAGAGGAAGTAATAGAAAATGAAAAAGCTAAGATACTCTGGGACTTTAGAATCCAGACAGACAGGCACCTGCCATATAACAACCCAGACTTAACAATTGTTGATAAGAAAGACAAAAAAAAAAAAAGTATGAGTAGTGTACATGGCAGTATCTGAAGATAGCAGAATAAAAGAGAAAGACCTGGAGAAGATAACAAATACCAAGACCTGCAAATAGAAATAGAAGAACTGGGGCAAATAAAGCAAAGATTGTACCAATAGCAATAGGTGCCTTGGGTCATCAGCATTGACAAAATCACCACCAGTCAATTGCAAAAGGCAGCTTTTCTTGGAAGAGCTTACAACTTGCAATGATATCTGTAACACCATCAAATATCCACATCTACCTGTCCCAGGGATGAGGCATCCATCAAGTTGTTTTGAAGTCTTAGAGATCATACAGGTAGATTTTTGGAGAATCTGGACCCCAAGGCAATGAAAAATATATCCTCCCCCCCCAAAAAAATATAGTCACTAAATGTTGTGTTTGCATGTTGGGTTGAGAGAAAGAGAGAGAAGGGTTAAAGAATAAAATGATGGAATGAGAGACTTAAAAGGGCTTCTCTTCCAAATTATAGGTTGCCTTACAATAATGTCTCAGTAACCATAATTGCTTTTTTGAATGTATTTCATTTCTGTGTTGCCACTTTTAAATAGTAAGGCCAGATGATGAAAGCAAAAATGTTTTGAGAGGACATCTGTTTCTGTAGGCAGATTTGAAAAGAAAAGAAAGACCACACATACACACACACACACACACACGTTCCAGGAATATATATATATATATGTGTGTGTGTGTGTGTGTGTGTGTGTGTGTGTGTGTGTGTGTGTGTGTATATATATATATATGTATTTTCCTGGAACTGTCATCATTTGCCTTGTGGCGTACTGTATTTTATAATTTGTAAGTGGGGTGATAAAAGTCCAAGCAGCAGACTCCCTTAAAGACAAATTTGACTTTTTAATAAAATACTCAGGATAATAATAATAATAATAATAATAATAATAATAATAATAATAATAATAATAAAAAAACACAGAGAATGACAAATTGCCCCATTTGGTTCTAAATAAAGTGTTTGTCCAAGTCTCCCCCACCCCCACCCCCAAAATGCCAGTGAGTCTCAAAAAAACTGGATGCATTAATAGGCTTTAAACTCTTTACTGAAAATGGAAAATGTTGCTTTTTATTGGCAGAAAGCAAGATTGAATTTATACTGGAGCTCGTTCTGCACTCAGCTAAGTAATTTATAGATATCAAAGTGATGATTATATATATTCATATATAAATACTTTACCTTTACAGGGAGGATACATGGGATGAAGGTGTGGCTAACTGATGAGGACTTATAAGTCTGAAATAGATCTATCTTAGTCTCCTTAGTCTCTCAATGGGCAGCAGAGTGTTTGCTGGCTGCCAGGAAAAAAAAAGCCTAGAAACTAGTGGATTGTGATTTCACTGAACTAGGGCTGCATAAAAATCTTCTACAAAGTCTCATTCGTTATCTTCAGGCTGGTGTTTTCGGCTTCATGCTTCTAGGAGCAATGTGTGATCACAGCTGTTTCTTCCTTTTAACTGCCGTGGGGGTGTGAACTGATTAGTTGGGAGCTTGGTTGTGCTCTGATTGGATGGGGGGTTTGGCTGTGCTCTGATTGGCTGGGTATGTATTCTGTTTGGGTGGGGGCTTGGTTGTGCTTGGGTTAGTCTGAGTTGCAGGGGGATTTGAGCTGGTGAGCTGCGTTGCTGTTGTTTGGCTTTGTGTTCATGGTCGTGCCACATCTTCATGGTGGGTGTCAGTTTGCTTCATGTATGGATTGGAGGGGTTTAAAGTGGCTAATGATGCAGCTGTGGTCTGGCTTCTGGTTTGTGGTCATGCCTCATCATCGGTGTGGGTTTTAGTTTGCTTTTTGCGTGGATGTGTGGTGGTGACATCCTGTGTGGTTTTCCTGAGTATGGGTCTGGTGTCATTCTTTGTGTTAGGGACTTGTTTGTCAATAAGGGCGGGTTTCCAAATGGCTGGTAGGCAGGAGGTATCATCTCGTTTATTCATGCTGTGTGGGCGTTTTTCTATCTCGATGGCTTTTCTGATTATTCTGTTGTTAAAGTGTTCAGTTTTGGCGATAGTTCTGGTCTTTTTAAAGGCAATTTCATGTCCTGTGGCTTTAAGGTATTGGACCAGGGAAGAAGTTGGTTCCTCTTTTCTGACTGAGTTCTTGTGTTCTTCAATGTGTGCACTTATTCTTCTGTTGGTTTGTCCGATATATGTGGTGGGGCAGGCGGTGCATGGGATTTCATATACTCCTTGATTTTCTAACTCTGATGGGATATCAGCTAGTCACACACACACACACACACACACACACACACACACACAATGAAATAAATTTCTGTTACAACTCAAATGAAATGATAGTTTTCTGTGTATACAGTCTTCCTTGACAGCATTAGATTGGAACAAATTGTCTAATAAAGCCACCCAATAAAGTTCTTTAATTTTCTTGAGAGCTTATTCCTTTTCATTTGTCAAATCTAAGAAGACTAAAACCCTAAAGATCAAGGTTTTGAACATTTGGTAAAAGAGCCTCTAAATCCAAAAGTAAGGGTTATTTGATTGAAGTGAGTTGTATAGAAAAAAAAGGATTTTTTTTAAAAAAAACATCATATGCAAAGTAGAAAATGTTTATAATGGCACTGAAAGTCTAATACTCCATGTGGCTTCCTTCCTTTTTTTTTCTGAAGGGGCTTTCTCATTATTTAAATTTGAGAATAAAAATCATAGCAACTTGAAGGTGAAAAAGAAACACACCATGTGTGCATGTGCAGGAATCTCAAAGAGAAGGTGCAAGATTTTTTAGTAGGTCACAACACTAAAATTATTTTTTATGGTTGGATAATAAAAGATGCTTAGTATGAATTGTAGGAAGTTAGCACCCACCTCTTTCTTAGAAGAATGAAATATTTTGGGAAATGTTGAGAAGGCAGAATATTATGTTTCCCTGGATGAGAAATGGAGAAGCATGTTTTAAAGACGAAGCAGCTCTCACCTTCTTGCCCCCCCCAACCCTTTGTCAATGGGCCAGAGGCAGAAACTCAATTCCCTGCCATCTTTGTCAATGGACCATCATCTGCAACACAATGGGACCCATCTAGCAATAAAAACTCACCACATGGCACCTGGGAAGATTACATCAGCCAGCAAGGTTAGCTAAGACCCCCAACCCCTGGGAGTTTGACAACCAATCAGGATACTCTTTCTGGGCCCCAGGAACTTCAAAGCCAGAGAGGACATAAAACCCGGGGACTCGCAGCATCTCGCCCCTGTCACTGCATTAAGTATTTGCCAGCTGAGCTCCCATTCTAAGACTTACGGTAGCCTGGCCAGGGAACTTATCTGTAGCTGAGATAAGGCTGGTCTTGTGAGACATTGGACCCCTGCGCATGTCTACATTCTTTCTTTTCTAACTTCCTTTTTCTTTTGTCCGTCTCTGATAAAACTGTCGGTAAGATGTAGTTAGCTAGTTTTGTACTTTTATAATAAAATGTTTCTTAGAATATATACTTCGGGTTTTCTTTCTTTGAAAGTATACACCATGGAAGACAAGATCCAGTCACCACTAATTAATTACAGTTTCCCGGGGGGGGGGGGGGATGAGGCTGATTCATGCTTTGACAGCCCCTTTTCTGTTCAGGAACTCAAACCATGTGATCCTGTCCACCATTAAACCATCTTTCCAAGCAGTCTCTATGTTTCCAGTGTCTTTTTCCCCACTTGGAGCTGAACCCAGAAGGATATTTCTTCCTATAGAATATGAATTGTTTTTAAGCAAAAGTCTGTAGCTTCTTGAGGACAAGGAGGCTCAAAAGCTTCACACCCTGTGCATAGAAAACAAGCATATCGGGGGGGGGGCAGGCGGATGGGGGAGTAAAGCTCTTGTAAACAGTTCAGAGGCACAAGAAGTAGGGCAGCCTCCAAATGAGATTAATAAATCGGTCTATTGATTGCACATTAGTGCAGTGGTTTTGTGGTTAAGACATTGCTTTGAAACCAGGAATTCAAAAATATGAAAAGTTACTACTCAGCGATGGAGTAAAAAGATATCTCAAAGGAAAAGAGGATTTAAATCTGTTGGGGTCTCATCCGAATCTTCAGAGTGATCCTAGAGTGAAGAAGCATCCCACTCAGACTTTCAGCCTGGAGAGCCACAGGTTATCTGGCACCTGCATCAGCTTGGAGAGACAAGGAATCAGCAGGTAGTTAGGTACCTCTGGCAGCTTCAAGAGATAATAAGCCTGAGTAGGTGAAATATAATTCAGATAATGAAAGACCAGTGTCTAGCAGGGGGCCTAGCTAGTCCAGGAACACACCAGCAGCTACAACAAAGGGTAAAGGCAATCAGCAAGCTTCCTTGAAAGATGGAAGCAACTCCCAAATGAAATTACATCCACATCTGAGCTACTTAAAAACAAGTTCTAAGATCTCATTCCTCTCTTGGAAAAAAAATAATAATAAAAATATCTGGCTTCAGACTGGTCATTCTTTCTCCTCACCTTGCATTCAGAAAGACCTGAATTATCTGGTGTCTACATTCTAGACTTTTGTCTTTCTCCTGCTTGCCCGCTGAAGTTTCAAGTCAAATGATAGATTCACTGAAGTTGCTGAATCATCAGCCTTCCCCATAGATTTGCACTGGGTTAGGATTCCCTGTTGGCCTAATTTTAGGGTTATGGAGTGAACAGCAGCCTCACTCTTCTTGTCATCTTCAAACATATTCTTCAAATCAACAGTGGCATCACCACTGAAATGATAGAAGGAAAGAAAGAAGAAACATCATTCTTATTCCAAAGGGAATTTAATTCACGATACTGAAACTGCCTTGTCCCATCTTCCAACATATTCTTGAAGCTGAAAGTGGTGTCACCAATATATACTAAATGACTTTCTTGGTGTTTCTTCCCCCAATTTTAATTCCAATTTCTACTTTTCTAAAATCAAGCACGGCTCATCGGATATTCTGCATGTCAATGAAATAAATCAGGTGACAGAAAGTCCATTTCTTCCCCAGGTTTGAAATTATTTCCTACTCTAATATATTCTACTCTTCTCTGGCCACAATAGAAATTTTTCAACAGGGTAGATAAGGTGTTTTAAGACAGTCTACATAGTCACTTTTTAAAGTCATTCTAGAACTCCCTTGTCTCATTCATTACCCATTAAAAGTTAGTTATATGAGTTCCTATGCGTCTACTATGATTTTGTAGGAAACTCACCCCTCCTAGAAGAATGAAATATTTTGGGGAATATTAAAAGAGCAGGATAGACTATTTCCCCTATATGAGAAATGGGGAAAATCTTAAGGGAGGCAGAAACCAGCCCCAGTTTCCCTTCCCCAAGCAGAAACTGAGGAGGCCCGTTTTCAGAAATGCAGATTTGGTAATCCATTCAGAAGGAGTGGGCCAATTTATTCACAAACACCTTTAGGAATTAAGATGGGATTAAGAAAAGACAGGGTGGCGCAGTGGCTAAAACACTGAGTTTATCAATTGAAAGGTCAGCAGTTCAGCGGTTCAAATCCCTAGTGCCGCGTAATGGGGTGAGCTCCTGTAACTTGTCCCAGCTTCTGCCAACCTAGCAGTTCCAAAGCAAGTAGAAAGCAAGTAAAAAGTGCAAGTAGAAAAAATAGGGACCACCTTTGGTGGGAAGGTAACAGTGTTCCGTACGCCTTTGGCATTTAGTCATGCCGGCCACATGACCACAGAGACGTCTTTCGACAGCGCTGGCTCTTTGGCTTTGAAACAGAGATGAGCACCGTCCCCTAGAGTCGGGAACAACTAGTACATTTGTGTGAGGGCAACCTTTACCTTTAAGAAAAGATGGGACATGATCTTAATTCCATTCATTAAGAAAAGTGGAAACAATAATGGTGCATTAAGAAAGGCATATTAGAGACAATAGATAACAGGATAAAATCAATTACAGATGCCTTACAGGTTTGGGACTAAGGAAGTAATAATTAAGACTCTTCATGAGCCTTTGCGAAACAAGTAAAACTAATCAAATAATAAAAACACACAAAGCAAGTCTCCAGATTACAAAAACTGTAATAACTGTATAAAAGTCCATGTACAAGAAAAACCCCTTGTTCAGCTGACCCAGAACTGCTGTTGGTTCTGTTCATTATTAAGCTTTCTTTCTAATCAGCCTCCATTTTATTTTATTTCTCGCTTGGACCCGAACCAGATGGATTATCCTTCCAAGAATTTCAAGTGCTCTTGCCTGAAATCAGATTTATTTATTTATTTATTTGGTCTGGCAGTTCTTCTTCCATGTACTTTGGAATTCTGGATTACAACATTTTGAGCATTATCTAACTAGTATGGAATGTAAGTGCCATTATTTGGTAGTTTGGACATTCTTTAAAAGATAGATAGATAGATAGATAGATAGATAGACGGATAGATAGAGATATAGATAGAGAGAGGGGGGTAGAGGTAAAAGTAGAGGTATAGGTAGAGATAGAGATATACAGATAGAGATAGATAGATGTAGATGTAGATGTAAAGAGAGAGAGAGAGGTAGAGAGAGAGAGAGGTAGAGGTAGAGGTAGAGATAGAGATAGAGATATACAGATAGAGATAGATAGATGTAGATGTAGATGTAGAGAGAGAGAGAGGTAGAGAGAGAGAGAGAGAGAGGTAGAGGTAGAGGTAGAGGTAGAGGTAGAGCTAGAGATAGATAGAGATAGAGATATACAGATAGAGATAGATAGATGTAGATGTAGATGTAGATGTAGAGAGAGAGAGAGGTAGAGAGAGAGAGGTAGAGGTAGAGGTAGAGATAGAGATAGAGATAGAGATATACAGATAGAGATAGATAGATGTAGATGTAGATGTAGAGAGAGAGAGAGAGAGAGGTAGAGGTAGAAGTAGAGATAGATAGAGATAGAGATATACAGATAGAGATAGATAGATGTAGATGTAGATGTAGAAATGTAGATGTAGATATAGATATAGATTGTAATAAGACGATAGTTGTAATAATGGAATTTGTCTTTTATTTCATGTCTCCAACAACTTTTCTTGGACTACTTCTTAGTGTTATTCTATGCTTTGCAGTGTTCGTCCAAAAGGAAACTTGGACTTAGATTTCTCCAAACAAAATGTTATAACTATTTTTCTCCCACTTTGTAATCTTTGCTAAATGAGTCTGCACTCATGCAAACTGTTCTGGTAACTATCCCGACATAGACATTCTGATAGAATAATACATTGCGCCAATGTTGTGCCTTCGGTATATTTTACATGGATTATTGCTATTATACTTGAGTGACATTGTTGTGATAAAACACGGCAGAAGACTTTATCTCAAATTGAACCCCTAGTTATGAGGATATCTGCTTCTATGAAATCTATGTTCACCTTGAGGAACAATAGAACAAGCTGTACGGAGTCATATATCCTTTTAAGGGATGCATTGATGTCAACAGTTTTGATTTGGTGTCAGCACTTGGAGATATAATGAAGACTAATGTTAAATAAATGCCAGTGAGAAAACATTTCAGGAAAAAAAAATTGAAGGGGATCCAAAGACATATTTGACAGTAACGTGAAGGGCTTAACAGATTTGACAGTTTGTCTTGTGAGCTATTCTTGGGCTGACAAATATTTTCTTTAGCTTGCAAAGCCCAGGCTCTGTTGCCAGACACACACACAGTCAATTAACACATGAGAAAAGATTTCTTCATTCCCATCACTTCTGTTGTTTGCTTAACTTAGATGTCTGTCCGAGGGCTGAGACTACGTCAGGCATCAAGGTCTGAAGACAGTAGAGAAATTATCTCGGCTCTGGGGCCCCTGATTCAAGGCTGGGCATCTCAAAAAAGGCTTAAAATAATTTCTAATCTGAAATGTGCAGAGCCTTTACCTGACAGTGAAGAAGTTCCAGGGATTTAATTTGACAAGGACCAAAAAGAAAAGAAAACTAAACTAAACTAAACTACCCTGTTTCCCTGAAAATAAGACATCCCCTGATAATAAGACCAATCTGGCTTTTGAGCACATGCGCTAAAATAAGCCTCCCCCCGAAAATAAGCCCTCCCCGGAAATATTTAAATGCAGAGCCGGAAATCAGGTAAGAATGCCAGAGGGCCCCCATCTTGCTCCACACACCCCAAAATAATAAAACCTCCATGAAAATAAGGCTAAGCGCTTATTTTGGGGTTCAAAAAAATATAAGACAGGGTCTTATTTTCGGGAAAACACAAAACCCACTTACCAGTGGTGAAATCCAAATTTTTTTACTACCGGTTCTGTGGGTGTGGCTTGGTGGGTGTGATGTGGCTTGGTGGGCATGGCTTGGTGGGCGTGGCAGGGCAGATACTGCAAAATCTCCATTCCCACCCCACTCCAGGGGCTAGCCAGAGGTGGTATTTGCTGGTTCTCTGAATTACTCAAAATTTCCACTACTGGTTCTCCAGAACCTGTCAGAACCTTCTGGATTTCACCCCTGCCACTTACCTATGTTTGTGTTTAAGGCAGTAACTATATTGAATTCTACTGTATAGTGCAATATTAATGCAATATCAGAGGTTTCTCAATTCAATTGTATAGAATGTGAAGGATGGGTGTTTGTGTTTTATTTTGATAGTTATAATGTACACTGAATATGGCATTTAATTTTGTTGTACGAGGTGCACCAACAATAAACTAAAGTAAAGTAAAGTAAACTAAACTGAGGCATTACTGAATGGGAGAAAATAGCAAGCACTGTTTACTCACTCAAGGAGTGATCACAGGGTCAAATCCAAAATTTATAAAGAATGAGATGTATTTCTTTGTGGAAGAATTAGGAAAGGAACAACTTGTGTGATCAATTTTGTATATATGATTCAGGGCTCATTTGTGGATGATAGTAAGTTGGCAGGAATAGCCAACACCCTAGATGATAAGCTCAAGATCCAGATGGATATTGAAAGACTTGAACACCTGGGTCCTATCTAATAAAATGAAATTCAACATAGAGAAAAGTCAAGTCTTACACTCAGGCAAGAAAAACCAAAAGTACACATATAGACTGGGTGAAACCAGGCTTAATAGCAGTAACTGTGAGAGGGATCTTGGAGTCTTAGTGGGCAACCAGTTAAATATGAGCCAGCAGTGTGTGGAGGCAGCCTAAAAAGCCAATGCAATCCTAAATTGCATTAACAGAGGGATACAATCAAGATCAGGTGAGGTACTAATACCCCTCTATAAAGCCTTAGTAAGACCACATCTAGAGTACTATATCCAGTTTTGGTCACCACACTATAAAAAAATTGTTGAGACTTTAGAAAGAGTGCAGAGAAGAGCAACCAAGATGATTAGGGGACTGGAGGCTGAAACATAGAATGAACGGTTGCAGGAACTGGCATGGCTAGTCTAGTGAAGAGAAAGACCAAAGCAGACATGATAGCAGTCTTCCAATATTTGAGGGGCTGCCACAGAGAGAATGGAGTCAAGCTATTTTCCAAAGCACCTGAAGGCCAGACAAGGAATAATGGATGGAAACTGATCAAGGAGAGATTCCACCTGGAAATAAGGAGAAATTTTCTGATAGTGAGAGCAATCAACCCATGGAACAGAAGTTGCCTTCAGAAGTTGTGGGAGCTTCATCACTGGAAGCTTTCAAGAAGAAACTGGATTGCCATCTGTCAGAAATGGTTTAAGGTCTGCTTGGGCGAGGGGCTGGACTAGATGACCTACAAGGTCCCTTCCAACTCTGTTAATCTGTATCTATCTTTGCTCATTAAAACATCATCATCATCATCAATCATGCAGTCATTTCTGACTTTTGGCCACCCTTTGGATCAGCATTTTCCTTGCTCCTCTGTCTTATGCTGCCTCCTTCAGATCTACCATGCTCATCCCAATGTCAACCTTTGTGGTGTCCAGTCAAAAGGACCAAGGGCAGCCCTTTCTCCTTTTTCTGCTGACCATTCACAGCATGATTGACTTTTCAAGTGAGACAGTTCATATCAGAGTGGTATTCAGCCGGTTCATACTGGTTCAGGCAAACCGGTAGCAGCCACTGCGGATGGTCCACCCACCCGCCCTGATGTAATGCCGACCTATTTAGCCATGTTTTCCAGACAGGGCACATGCGCAGAAATGGCGAACCACTGGTAAGAATATGTGGACCCCACCGTTGGTTCACATGACATGGTCGTTGTTTGGCGATTTTAACTTCAAGTGATATTTTTTTAATGAGGTTTGGTCTAGAACTGTGATGGCCCACTGATATGGCACGCGGAGCCATATCAGTGGTCACACAAGCTCAGCTCCAACGTGTGCCAGCTGATTTACAGGCCTTCTGGACCCACCGGAAGTAGGGAAACAGGCTGCTTCCTGCCTCCGGAGGGCCTGGGGGGTGGGAAAGGCCTGTTTTCACCCTCCCTAGGCTCCTAGAGAGGCTCTAGAGCCTGGGGAGAGCAAAAAACGGGACTTCCGGTCCTACTGGAAGTTGGCAAATGGGCCATTTCCAGACTCAGAGGGCCTCGGGGGGGGAGGCTGTTTTCGTCCTCCCCAGGTGCCTAGAAAGGCTCTGGAACCTGGGGAGAGCAAAAAAATGGGCATACCAGACCCACCATGCCTTTGTGTGCCAAAAGCAGGGGGAGTGCGAGGGGTGTGTGTGCATGCGCGGGGGATGGGGTGCATAGAATTTTGGGTGTGGACATGCATGGGCGTGCACTCCCCCCCACACTTTTGGTACGCGATGGCAAAAAGGTTACTCATCCCTGGTCTAGAACATCTTTATGCAGTCCATGGGATGCATAATAACCATCTTCAGCCCCATGATTCAAAGACTTCCATCCTTCTCCTATCCTGTCTCTTGATAATTGAAACATCACATATCTAATTTTAAAGCTCTGAATATATATTTTTTTTTAAAAAAGAAACTTCTTTAGAAAACTCTAAAGAGGAAACCGTCTCTTTAGCTTTACCTGGCATCTAGGTAAGAAAAAAGAGCCGGTTGAGCCAATGTCACCCCTATTATTCAGTCATGATTGTTTTTACAGTAGAACAAGAAAGCTGGTGATAGGTTTACTTTCCCTTGGGCCCATTTTTCAAGGAGAGAGTTGACATGGAACTCAGCTACACAGCTCAGAAGTATTTAACTTGACACATCTAAGGTGACTGGGTTGAAATGGCTCTTCCCGGTGGGAAGAGAAATCAGAAGATTGCTTTGAGTGGATGTCACCTCAACAAGCCAATCCCATAAGTAACAAAAGAGGGAGGGAAGGAGGGGAAAAAAAAAGGAATCCATTTATGAATCATGCCTCCAGGAGCAAGACTTAATAAAAAATAATATTCTTTCTTTGCAAAATTGCCTTCAGTCAGATAATGTATTTGTAGGCTAAGGTTTGTTTTTGCCATGGGACCCAGCGAGTGAAATAATGAATGAAAAAATGCTCGGAATTTGTCTGAAATATGTTTTTTTTTTTCCCTCTCAATGTCAACTATTATTCCACATTTAATTCCTTTTCTGCTGGTATTAGGTAGGAATGCAGGTGCCTTGAGCAAACCTGTGTGGTATATTAAATTATTATATTTATATAGCAGTGTAGGGCAGGAGTGGGTTCTACTTATCTTTACTACCGGTTCACAACGGGAGCATGTGCAAGCTTCTGCACATGCGCAGATCACCTGTGATGATGTTGTGGCAGATGGGCGGAGCCTCCCGCCGGTTTTACTACCGGTTCTATAGAACCGGACTGAACCGGGGCAACCCACCACTGGTGTAGAGGAGCAAAAGCAGGGGATTTGGTGAGAACATTTCAGGGTTTTTCCCCCCACAAAATCATCCTCTTACATAAGACAATTCGTTTCTTATGTTTTGATTTGTTTCTGCCTTATACATAATCATAATTATAATCATAAATTTATTTGTCAAGCATATATAAGATAACAGGTAAACATATAAACATAATTTGAATACATGAAAAGAGTAAGTAAAAAGGAATATTAGGACAGGGACAGTAGGCACGCTGGTGCACTTATGCACGCCCCTTACAGACCTCTCAGGAATGGGGTGAGATCAACAGTAAACAGTCTAAGGTTAAAGTTTTGGGGGTTTGGGGAAGAAACCACAGAGTCAGGTAATGCATTCCAGGCATTGACCACTCTGTTTCTAAAATTGTATTTTCTGCAATCGAGTTTGGCGTGGTTTACCTTGAGTTTGTATCTATTATTTGCTCATGTATTGTTGTGATTGAAGCTGAAGTAGTCATTGACAGGAAGGACATTGTGGCAGATAATTTTATGTACTATGCTTAGGTCAGACTGAAGTCGGCGTAGTTCTAAGTTGTCTAAGCCCAAAATTTGGAGTCTGGTGGCATAAGGTATTTTATTGCGGTTAGAGGAATGGAGGGACTCATCTTGTAAAATATCTCTGGACTCTCTCGATTGTATTTATGTCCGATATGCAGTGTGGGTTCCAGACAGATGAGCTGTATTCAAGAATTGGTCTAGCAAATGTTTTGTATGCTCTAGTTAGCAGTACAACATTACCAGAGAAGAAGCTACACAAGATTAGGTTAACAACTCTTAATGCCTTTTTGGCAATATTGTTACAGTGGGCTTGGGCACTTAGATCTTTAGAAATGAGTACTCCAAGGTCCTTGACAGAGTATTTTTATGCTTTTTTTAAAACCTACTTCCTCAAAAAGAAATATAGTTTAGAATACAGTCATTCTGAAATACCTTTAAATTAATTCTTTTCCTTTTTCTTTCAGAAAGCTTTTAATTAGCAAATAACCCCTCTGATTTACTCTGACAGGTACAGAAGTTAGGTTATATCCACATAAATGTTGTGGGAAAACTGAGAATTTATAGGGTCACGTCGTCTTATTTTTTCCTGTTTGATTTCCTGTTTCAATTTATTACAAGTTCCACCGACGCTGTAATATAACATTGTGAAAAGGGTGGCTGTTGTTTTTCTGATCCTTTGTATGCTATTTTGAGAATCGTTCTTAAATGGAAATATAATTAAAGAACCTGTTACCTGACATGTAACTTTTAGTTGTCAACACTTGACAACTTCAACCAACTTCTGATACTACTAGAAAGGCATAAAAAATATAAATATAAATGGGTCTCAATTCTGTATAAATAAAAATGTCTTCCACAGTTCTTCAGGTAGCTGAAGTACATGAAATAGAGAACTTTGGATGGAAGCCAAGCATTCTGAAGATCTATGAGAAGTGCATAGATACACTATATATGTGTATATAAATGCACAAGTACAGTATAGGTGGCACCTCGCTCAATAGTACTGACTGTCCTGCCTTCAAATGTTTTGGAGAATAGCTTGTCTCCCTCTTCTTTGTGGCAGTCCTTCAGATATTGGAACACTGCTATCATGTCACTCCTAGTCCTTCTTTTCATTAAGCTAGACATACCAGAAAGAAATGTTCAAGTGCTACAGCAAGGCTATAGTACTTGGCTACCGGTCTTAATTCTGTAAAAATGAAATGTCCTCCACAGTTCTTAACATAGTTGAAGTACATGAAATAGAGAACTTTGGATGGGAGCAAAGCATTCTGAAGCTCTCTACAGTATGAGAAGTGCATAGATACAGCATATCTGTGTATATAAATGCACAGGTACAGTATAAGTGGTACCTTGCCCAATAGTAGTAACTGTGAGAGGGATCTTGGAGTCCTAGTGGACCATCACTTAAATATGAGCCAGCAGTGTGCTGCAGCTGCCAAAAAAGCCAACACAGTTCTAGGCTGCATAAAGAGAGGGATAGAATCAAGATCACGTGAAGTGTTAATACCACTTTACAATGCCTTGGTAAGGCCACACTTGGAATACTGCATCCAGTTTTGGTCGCCATGATGTCAAAAAGATGTTGAGACTCTAGAAAGAGTGCAGAGAAGAGCAACAAAAATGATTAGGGGACTGGAGGCTAAAACATATGAAGAACGCTTGCAGGAACTGGGTATGTCTAGTTTAATGAAAAGAAGGACTAGGGGAGACATGATAGCAGTGTTCCAGTATCTCAGGGGTTGCCACAAAAAAGAGGGAGTTAAGCTATTCTCCAAAGCACCCGAGGGTGAGATGCAATAGATGGAAACTAATCAAGGAGAGAAGCGACCTAGAACTAAGAAGAAATTTCCTGACAATTAGAACAATTAACCAGTGGAATAATTTGCCTCCAGAAGTTGTGAATTCGCCAACACAAAGTTTTTAAAAGAGATTGGATAACCATTTGTCTGAAATGGTTTAGGGTTTCCTGCCTAAGGAGGGGGTTGTACTAAAAGACCTCCAAGGTCCGTAGCCTGACTAGGTGGCTCAGTGGTTAAGACACTGAGCTTGTTGATCCAAAAGTACAGGTCTCCTGTGTGAGCAGGGGGTTGGACTAGATGACCTCCAAGGTCCCTTCCAACTCTGTTACTGTTACCTTCCAACTCCTATTCTATTCTATTCTATTCTATTCTATTCTATTCTATTCTATTCTATTCTATTCTATCCTATCCTATCCTATCCTACCCTACCCTACCCTACCCTACCCTACCCTACCCTACCCTACCCTACCCTATCCTATCCTATCCTATCCTATCCTATGTAGATGGATCAAATTATATTGAGGACGTCTGACTGAACAGATACACACCATCTCTTTTCAAGTGGCAAACATCTTAGAACATTGTGATGGGACTTCTGCCAACTCCTTTTTTTTTCTCATCAAACTGCCAAGCTCATCGTACATCAACACCTATCACAAATCTGAAATAGCAGGAAAGTCTTGATATTAGTTATCCATTAGATCCCTTCCACTTCATTATCAGGCCATCTAAAAACTATGGGAGAGAGCTCACAATTTATAGACCTTATAATAACAGGCTTCATAGTTCTTTTGTAATAGCTTAAACTTGGTCTACAAGTTTTAGGTCTCACCATCATTGATTGTAATAGATGCAGGTATATGAAAACTGGGGTGGGGGGTTAAAACATTTTAAAGGGATCATTCATGTAGCTGTATTTTTTTTTTTTATCATAAGCTTAATTTTCCAATCTGAGTGTGTTTCCCCAAAGGATGGTAAAACCTTATTGACTCAGCAAAATGTAAACCCTTGTTTGAGATCAAAGGTTAAGCAGCTGAGCTTACTTAGGATTTCCTATAGAAGAGGATTTGTGTAGCTCAGGGTTGAACCGTGGAGACTTTGGTGCTTTCTGAGTCTCCCTGCTTATCTGAGCATTGGCTGCTGGAAAAGTTCTGTTCTGTTCTTTTTTTTTTGTTGTTCTTTTTTATTGTCTATTTTGAATGATGTGTAAATGTAGTTTGTGTCTATGTGTCTATCGATGGCTGATTTGTCTGAATGCTAAGCTTCCAGGAATTCCCTAATGTTTTTGGTTTTAGCATACTCTAGGACAATGATGGCTAACCTTTTCCAGATTGAGTGGCCAAAGTGCACGTTCGAGTGCCCGAATGCTCATGAGAGTGCCCGAACCCCTAAAATGCAATGAGTGTGCAGCACCATAGCATGTGCCCCACCCTCCCTGCATGCACATGCAGCTTCCGCAATGCCCTGCACCCATGCATGCATGCATGCCCCGCTGCATATGTCCCATCCCCCGCACATGCGCAGCAGAGACAAGAAGACCAGCTGGCTGGCAGGAGATGTACACGCATGTGCAGCAGAACTGAACTGGGGTGACGGCTCGTGGGCCATCAGAGAGGGCACTGCATGCCACTTCAGGCATGCGTGCCATCACGGGTCTAGTATGCTCACCGTTTTCCAGTCGAAACTATGGTTGAGTCTGTCCATGTGTTGTGAGATAAAGAGACTTCATTGTGTCTTCTGAGCCCTTGTTGGTGTTCATGATGTGCTAGTGGTTACTACTACTTTATTACTACTGTACTTTATACTGTAGATCCTCCAGCTCTTATTTTCTCCTTGGGCTGCTGGGTTTTTTGGTTTACTTAAGATGTTGATTATTTCATTTGTCTTCTCTTTATTATGAGGAATGTGTCGTCTACATACTGGGTCCATATTTTTGTTGGATGTGTGGGAGTGCTATTGTTTCTGGACACTGCATTAAAGTCCCTGAAGTTCTGAAGTCTTGAAGTTCTCTTTAGCAAGTTGTCCAGTTACGATATTGAGTTGGTGTTAGCTGAGATGTAGGCTTCTTCTTCTTACAGTAATTATTTGACTTTTTGGGTGCATTGCAGTGGTGGGTTGCTACCCGTTCCCCTTGATTCTTGCGAATTGGTAGTGGAAATTCTGAGTAGTTCGGAGAACCAGTAAATACCACCTCTGCCTGGCCCTGCCCCCAATCTATTCGCTGCCTCCTGAGTCCCAGCTGATCGGCTAGAAGGAAAAAATCAGGGCTCACTTGACAAAGAAGAGAGAGAAAAAAAAACAAGACACCGTAGCTTTAAATTGAGAAGCCAAGACGCCTCCCAACTGATCGGCTAGAACCGATCCACTCCTTGTAAACTGCTCGGTGGTGATAAATTGGCAATTGAGGCCAAGCTACCTGAAAGCGGTTTCTGATGCTCTCGGTGGTGGCAGAGCAGCAAAAAACTGTTTAAACTCTTGCCGCCATGCTTCAAAGGGCCGCCCTACAGCTGATCAGCGGTAAAAGGTAGTGTGGTGGTAGACCAGTGCATTCCAAAAACAAATAGGTAGACTGGAACGCTCCAAAAACAAATGGGTAGACCGGTACAGCTCTGCTAGCAGTTAAAAGCCTGGTTGACCAGTACCTCTGCTAAAGAATTGTTTGTCACGTGACCCTCAAACCACACCCACAAAATAAGCCACACCTACAGAACCAGTAATATAAAAATTTAGAACCATATATGGTGGACCTGTAAGAAAATCAAGGCTAAAAATTTGGTGGGTAATGTAGAACATTCTGAAAAAAAGGTTGAAATTTACTCCTCAATTGTTTCTACTGGGTATAACGACGGATTGTATAGTATTAGAGACTAAATTGATCTTGAACTTAATGTCAGCAGCTAGGCTGTTGGTAGCGCAATACTGGAAGAAGGACTCTTTGCCTACTATTGAAGAGTGGATACTGAAAGTAATGAATTTAGCAGAACTGGCGAAAATCTCAGCGTATTTGAAGGACTATAAAAAAGAAAGATATGTATCGGAATGGAGAAGATGGATTGATTATATTCAAAATAAGTATCAGACAAGAACATATCAAATAGCTTATGAATGAATGTTAAGTATTAGAAGTATTATGTTATCTATAGTGGAGTTAAGGTTTCACGGGGGGGGATTTAGTAGTCTAAGGATAGATAGGTTAATTTAGCTTATGATTGTTAACTGAAATACCTTGTATTTTGCTCTGGGAAGTCTGGGGAGGAGGGTGGGATGAGGGGAGGGAAAGGGTGGGGGGGTTGGGGGAAAATCTTTTTTTTTTCTGTAAAACTTTTCAATTATAAAAAAAATTTAGAACCCACCCCTGGTGCATTGGGTTTAGTCCATGCTGACCATGGTTCAGCCTTGTCTTCTGGAAGGATGGTGGTGGTTAGGCTTTGCTTAGTTTCATTCAATGTCACAGCATTCCTTAGGTCCATAGATCTATAGATATCAGTGAAATCATTGAGCCTTGAACTATACTCAAGCATATATTTACTTTTTTTTATTTGAAGGCTGTGCTTTTGGGGTTCCTTAAATTCAGTTTTATATTTGGGGTTTGTTCAGGAAGATGCTTAAAGGGGGAATCTTTTTCTTATTTTTTTAAAAAAACAACAACAGTAGCATGCCGGCTAACTCAATGCATTTAATATTCTATTTAGATCTTCATGCTATTTTGCAATCCTTTTCAGCATCGTATGAGATGGTGTATTATTAATTTAAAGGCAAATTATAATATTCAGTGTAATAGGTCCTGTTAATAATTAGCATAACTTGGAAGCTGGTTAATGAAAAGTGCCAGATTACTCAAGGAATAACTCAAACAAGCAGAACTCATTACTGTCAGATGGAGGCAATGAGCAAATCAGCGGTGAGAAATGCAATGTAATTAGGATTTTTGTTTTTCATTATCTGCAACTCGAGAACTATAATATACTGGTAGTCTTACTTCTCTTTTGCTTGATTGTATTATTTGCAAATATTCTATAATCCAGCAGACTTTTTCATTAGCCTTAATTTTGCGATATATTCTAACTGCCTTGGTGTAGGCTGCATACATTGGAGATGGAAATGATCAGGAATGAGGCATTTTAAAGCTTCCGTGCAGAGGTGGTATTCAGCCAGTTCAGACCAGTTCTGGTGAACCGGCAGCGGATATTTTGAGTAGTTTGGAGAACTGCCAAATGCCACCTCTGGTTGGCCCCTCCCCCACCCCTCCCGCACCCTTCCAGGAGCCCCACGCACCCATTTTGGCTCCCAGGGGGCTGCAGGGAGGCCTAACCTGGGACACCTCATCGATCTATTCGCTGCCTCCCAGCTCATCAGCTGGATCTTTTTTTATTGCACTGCACTGGAGAAAGGAGCTGGAAAGCAGGTTAGTGGGGAGGGGAGGGAATGGGGATTTTGCAGTATCCTTCCCCCTGGAGTGGGTTGGTAATGGGGATTTTGCAGTATTCTTCCCCTGCCACACCCACCAAGCCATGCCCACCAAGCCACGCCCACAGAACCGGTAGTAAAAAAAAAATAGAGTAGAGTAGAGTAGAGTAGAATAGAATAGAATAGAATAGAATAGAATAGAATAGAATAGAATAGAATAGAATAGAATAGAATAATAGAGTAGAGTAGAACAGAGTAGAGTAGAGTAGAATAGAATAGAATAGAATAGAATAGAATAGAATAATAGAGTAGAGTAGAACAGAGTAGAGTAGAGTAGAATAGAATAGAATAGAATAGAATAGATTAGAATAGATTAGAATAGAATAGAATAGAATAGAATAGAATAGAATAGAATAGAATAGAATAGAATAGAATAGAATAGAATAGAATAATAGAGTACAGTGGAACAGAGTAGAGTAGAGTAGAGTAGAGTAGAGTAGAGTAGAGTAGAATAGAATAGAATAGAATAGAATAGAATAGAATAGAATAGAATAGAATAGAATAGAATAATAGAGTAGAGTAGAACAGAGTAGAGTAGAGTAGAATAGAATAGAATAGAATAGATTAGAATAGAATAGAATAGAATAGAATAGAATAGAATAGAATAGAATAGAATAGAATAGAATAATAGAGTAGAGTAGAACAGAGTAGAGTAGAGTAGAGTAGAGTAGAATAGAATAGAATAGAATAGAATAGAATAGAATAGAATAGAATAGAATAGAATAGAATAGAATAGAATAGAATAGAATAATAGAGTAGAGTAGAACAGAGTAGAGTAGAGTAGAATAGGATAGGATAGGATGGGATGGGATGGGATGGGATGGAATGGGATGGAATGGAATGGAATGGAATAGAATAGAATAGAATAGAATAGAATAGAATAGAATAGAATAGAATACTTTATTGTCACTTTGAATGTATACTAATCAGTATACCTTAAAATTAAATTATGTTGCATACAGCATGAAGGCTGTATCAACCTTCAGCCAGTGAGATTCAAACAGCTGAAATGCTGACACTCGGCTGTCAGCAGAAGTAGCCTGTAGTACTGCATTCTAACCACTGCGCCATCATGGCTCAGTTATATATGCCACATATTTAATATTATTGTGCCTTTGCCGTGTGACACACAGGCTTGATTTGCTCTAGATATTGATGCAACTGACATGTCTCCCATCTTGTTAGTCTCTTGCTTTCGTTGTACTGGAGTAGTAAACTAACAAGGGCTTTGGGATCAATTAGACTGTCATGTGACTGTGTAGAGATAAAGCACAATTATGAGGCGATGAACATTTGAGTAAAAACAGTAAGAGCTTTTTTAAAAAAATTCTGCAGGATACGGGCATTTAAAAGAATTGTTAATGTTTCAATTCTACCATCCTTTTAACTAAGCAAAACAAGTTTTCTAATCCTCACTAAGAAGACCTAGCTGGGTTCCATGAATGTCAAACTGGACAAACTCTCATGTATAATTAATTAATCATATTTAATTAATTGCCCTATTGTTTGATGGACTAATTACGAGTTACTATTATACATGAGCATAAGAAACTCAGGAAAAAAATGTCCCTGAAAACAGAGCATCTGAGCTTCTTCTACTATATTTAGACTCTTCTATCTACACTGTGAGATTCTTGGCAAGATGACAATAGTTTCATCTGCTTGGTTTATCTGACTGTCCAAAATGATGATTCAAGAAAATAATAAAAGCAGGACTTGCCACCGTATCTAACCTTGTGCTATGACATCCAGGCAAGTATGAGTACAGAGTTGTCACTAACTTGAACTTTTAATGCCATGAATGTTGCTACAATTGGGCTGGCTATGTTCTCCATTTGGCACTGTTGTGGTTATAGACATTGTGTGGTAGTTGCTAAGAAGGGAAGTTC
>JAKOOJ010000038.1:390000-407500 GCA_022577455.1 Arizona elegans
CTACAGAAGGTGGCTCCGGCGCTCAATTGTTCACTCTTGCTAAATTAAGACACCTGTCACTTTGTAGTGGTGTGGTTAGATCAAACAAACTGGTGATGTAAAATACCAATGGCACTTACACTTATATATCGCTTTACGGTGCTTTACAGCCCTCTCTAAGCAGTTTACAAAGTCAACATCTTACCCCCAACAATCTGGGTCTTCATTTTACCTACCTCGGAAGGATGGAAGGCTGAGTCAACCTTGAGCCTGGTGAGATTTGAACTGCCTAATTGCAGGCAGCCGGCAGGCAGCAGAAGTAGCCTTGCAGTACTGTACTCTAACCACTGCGCCACCGCGGCTCATATAATATATTGATGGGAGATAGATAGAATAGATAGATGATAGATCTATAAATGATAGATGATGGATGGATAGACAAAGGATAGATAGATAGATGATAGATAGATGGGTAGATGGATAGATGGATGGATGGATGGATGGATGGATGGACAGACAGATTGACCAAATTCTCTAGGTTGCATGAAATTATGATGATCTGTCATGTATTTGTAGTGAGTCATGGCTATTCTGTGATTTAGGTTCAGTAAAAATCAATGGGATCTTTGAGAAAACAAGCAGCACACTAAACTGCCAGCCGCACATGCTCAAATTGCTATTTATTGTTAAAAAGCTGTTAGCCTTTTAAGCCCCAAACAGGTTGAGATCAGGATCCTGTGGGAAACGCCTGATATATTTAATTATAACATCTTTATCGGGCCAGATGGCTTCCTAGGCCAAACAAAACAAGTGGAGCACTTTAATCCATTAAAAATCACTTTTGTGAAGCAAGCACAAGGCAAAAAAAAAAACAGCAGGCTGAAAGAGAAATCCAAAGTGTCAAATCAAGCACTTTAAAATTCAGAATTTAACAAAAGACACAGAAGAACAAAATGTGGAGGGAGATCATTATTTGGTAAGTGAAGCATGGCAAGTGCAACAGGCCTGAATTTTCAGCAAGTCTACATTTTATAGGTAGCATCAGGTGATATTACTCACAATTTCTTATGTTGCTTCAACCATCAGGTATAAATAGGTATTGTGGTCTCAAACGGAGTCAGGCAAACCATTATCTGAATGTTATGACAGAACATCACGGCTCCTTCCTTCCTTCCTTCCTTCCTTCCTTCCTTCCTTCCTTCCTTCCTTCCTTCCTTCCTTCCTCCCTCCCTCCCTCCCTCCCTCTCTCCCTCCCTTCTTTCTGCCACCCATCTTTCCTATCAGGTAACTTTGGGTGGTAATTAAATTAAATTAAATTCAAATTCAATTCAATTTAGTTCAAATCTGTTAAGAGTGATGGATCTAACCCAATAACTCACCGGACACAGGTGTATCTTCTTTTAATTCTTTATTGTAGGCCTGGACTGTTCCTAGGTCCATCTAGCTGATAGTCCCTGACTATTGCCTATCTCTTGCAGGTATGCATCTGGAACTGCTGGATCTCCACGTGGTGGGAGCTCTTATACACAGGGGGAGGAGCCAGAAGGTAAGGTGTGGTTATGGGGATGATGGGATGTGTGATCAATTAATCTTTGCAGGGCTGTGGGCCTATGATTGTGAGATTGTTAGACATTTACCCTGACAAAATCTTTATTTTCAGTGCACAACATACGTACAATGAGATTGGTTGAGCTTCCTCAGTGCACCCTCCCAACACAATGCAACTCACTGAAGACAGAAAATCCCTAACTCAATTAATCATATTAACAAAACACCCAGTCCTATTGCACCAGTGTGAACATGTTACATGTTGCGTCGGCCCTGTAGTCCATCATACTACGTAGTTATGATGTTATTTCTCATTCAGGAGTCTGACAGTCCACGGATAATAACTGTTCTTCAGCCTGTTTGTACGGCTGGGTATATTTCTGTATCTCCTTCCCGATAACCTCCCCAATAACTTTTGATAACTTACAAGTTATCAAAAAAAGTAGTAAGAATAATTAAAATATTAAAACGACACAGATCAAGGTTTTTAAACGATGCTGTTTAAAATATATGATTCTACAAGATGTGGCATTTAAGGCCTTTTAGATAGCAGCTATCAATTATAGGCAAAAATGAGTGATTTTGTGAAACTCAGATTAATTTTAAATTAGGATGAATAGGAACATATTTTATTGCTCTTGTTTTTAACATGGCTTGCCATGCAACTGTGGCAAGCAATAAAGCAGCCATATCTGATCACAAATTCTTAAGGGTGGTAAATTCGGGAAGGATTGTGAAGGGCATCAGATGGATGAATGAGCTTTGAAAGGCCAGTCCAGTAGTTGTCTGTTAACAATGATGGATTAGGGAAGAAGCCCTGAATTACTGCTACTTCTAGTCATTCTTGTTTTCTTCCAAAGAAAATATGGGGAAAAAAAATGCCTAATGGGTCATTAGGAGTGATACTTTATTTCTTCATTGAGAATCATTAGCAAACACAGTGGTATGGTAGCCTAGTGGTGAAAACTCTTGCCTCCCACTCTGAAGGTTGAGAGTTCAATCCTAGATAGCAGCAGTTGTTTCTCTCTCCTAGGGCACAAAGAAAAAAAATATATATCTGCTGTGAACTCTGCATTAGGCATTAGGAAGGGCATCCGGCCAGTAAACGCTCAGCTCCATCCAGTTGCCCTGACATTAAGGTCATAAAATGGGAGTTTAATCATTAGCAAACAAGTTGAAAAATTCTGAAGTGTTAGGAATGTCTCCAATAAACCTACGAAGTGCCTGGCCTTGGATTACTACAAACAGTTTGAGGTCATTTCCTCCAGTCAATCTGTGGCTGAAAAGAGACACCGTCCAGGGCAGTGATGGTGAACCTTTTAGACAGTGGTGAAATCTGAACCGTTTTGCCACTGGTCCGCTGGCTGCACATGCGCAGTGCATGCCAAAAGCACGCTGTGCACACATGCACAGCATGTGCCAAATGCGTGCTTCACATGGAAAAAGAAGACTTCACTAGGTAGATAGAACAGTGAGGGGGGAACAGCTGTGCCGCGCTATTTAGCTTCGCCAGAAAGCAGGATTCCCTGCTTTCTAGCAAATATAAACTGTGCAGCACAGCTGATCATTGGAAATACTGGTTTGACTGAACTGGTAGCTTTTTTTGACTACTTGTTTGCCCGAATCGGTAGTTTTTTTCACTACAGGTTTGCCCGAACCGAAGCAAACCGGTAGCATTTCACCCCTGCTTTTAGACACCGAGTGCCCAAATTGTGTGCGCGCACATGCCCAAACTGAAAGGTATGCACCTGTGCATGAATGCACACATGCACAGATATGCGTGCATGCCCAGCAGAGACCCGAAGACCAGCTGGCCAACAGGAGGTGGAACATCCCAACATCGGCAGCGCAGCAAGAGGTAAGATCTTTTTCTTTCGTGAGCTTCTGTTTCATTGTTTGCAGGGAAAGAAGAAGCTCACGAAAGAAACGCCACGGAGATCTGACCTGGGGCAACGGTGTGTGTGCCAGCAGAGAGGGCTCTGAATGCTGCCTCTGGCACATGTGCCATAAGTTCGCCATCATGGGTCTAGGGCAGTGGTTCTCAACCTGTGGGTCGGGACCCCTTTGGGGGTCGAATGACCCTTTCACAGGGGTCGCCTAAGATCATCGGAAAACACATATTTTCAATGGTTTTAGGAATAATTTTATGGTTGGGGTGTAGGAAGTTAGCACCCACCCCTTTCCTGGAAGAGTGAAATATTTTAGGAAATATGAAAAAGGCAGAATATTATATTTCCCTGGATGAAAAATATGAGAAGCATATTTTACAGACAAAGCAGCTCCCACCTTCCTGCCCCCCACCCTTTGTCAATGGGCCATTAAGGCTTGGGCCAGTCTATTCTACATAACAAAGATCTACCACCTTCAGGCAGAGCCATAGTAGGAATTGCCAAAGATAGGATTAGCCCTCTACATAATAGCAGCAGAAACTCACCACATGTGACCTGGGAAGCACATGTGACCATCAGCCAGCAAGGCCCCCACCCCCTGGGAGTCTGACAACCAATCAGGATACTCTTTCGGGGCCCCAAGAAATGCAGAGCCAGAGAGAGCATAAAAACCCGAGGATTTACTGTATCTGCCCTTTTCTGTTCAGGAACTCAAGCCATGTGATCCTGTCCACCATTAAATCATCTTTCCAAGCAGTCTCCATGTTTCCAGTGTCTGTTTCCCCACTTGGAGCAGAACCTAGAAGGATGTTTCTTCCAACAGGGGGTCACCACAACATGAGGAACTGTATTAAAGGGTCGTGGTATTAGGAAGGTTGAGAACCACTGGTCTAGGGCTTCAAGATCTTATTTGAAAAACTCTAGTTGACCACTAGCTGACAGCAAATAGATGCAGCCATCGAGTCTGTAGGCCCGTATCTGTTAGCTTTACATAAAATCAAAATGTAGTATTTTTAAAGACTAGTTAGGTAAGAAGAGGTTTGAAAATTATCCTTAATGATCTCTTAACCCAGGCATTCAACTAATGTATATAATTTTAGTACATGTAAGTAGCGTTGCAGACAATTTAATTGCACCACAATGATAGAGGCTGAGTGTTTTGTCAAAGAGTTTAAGCTTTTCAAGGATTTAAGAGAACAGAGTAGGGATTAGATGCTGAAGATGTTTTAAAATAGTTAGCATGTGCATTATCATCAAGGCATGTAGTCTTAAACTGTGGGGCTAGCCTACACAGAGGTGGGTATGTCAGAATTACTCATCTATTATGAGCCTTTTTAAAATGCTGTTGGCTATTAATTAATGTCATTTGTAGTAGCCTGGGGGGAGGGGAAATAAAGGACTTTTCTGGTAACATAAGGAACATTATGCATTGTTCAAAATAATATAAAGTCATAGGGCTGGAAGGGACCTCGGTCCAACACCCTGCTCAAGAAAGGAACCTTATCCCTTGCAGGGTGGGGTCTGGGCAACTGTTGTGGCTCCGTTACCTGAGTCTGTGTCATCGGCAGGAGAGGACTCTGAGAGTGAAGGAGAGGAGTTGGCAAGGTCTCCCTCTCCAGGACCCTCCTCTCTGGCAATTCCTTCGGTGTCCGCCGAAGGCCAAGAGATAGGGCTGGGGCCAAGCACGTCCACACAGCCACAGATGGACAGTGATGAGGGTAATGAGTCTTGGCTGGATCCACGCCAGTGTTGCAGAGATAAGCGCGTGCAACAGAAGAAAAGGTGTGCCCGAGATTAGGCTGAGTCACTGGACCACACCCCACATAAAAGGGAGTGTGGTGGCCAGTTAAACCTTGTGACAAACAAAGCTGAAAGCTTCCACGCCATTCTGCATTGCCGGACTTTTGCTATAGACTTTGCTGGATTATCTCTGGACTTGATTGTCTCCGTAATTATTGAGCTGTTTCTTTTGATGTTCCAGAAGTGGGGAGAAGTTGTCTCTCCTCTTTGTAAATAATAAACTCTTGGCAGGCAGCCACTAGGTTGTTGCCAAGTTCTGTTATCATAAGGAAAAGGATTTTGCTGGCTGGTTTGGTCTTTAACTCTTGAACGTCTGTTGGTGTGTGTGTGTGTGATTGTGGACAGAACAGCAACTGAATGGAGCTAGCAGAGTGTTTTAATGGCCGGATGCTTTTCCTGTTGCCAATGCAGAGTGTTGTCCAGCAGATATATTCTCAGCGTGCCCAGAGAGAGAAATATCTGCCTTTACCTAGGATCGAACTCCTGATTGTGAGGCGAGAGCTCCACCTCTAGGCCACCACACCACTCCCAAGGAAGGAACCTTCTATCATCCAGGTCAAATGGTTGTCCATTCCATTTTTTGAAAACCTTAGATGAAGCACATTCCTGATCTGGATTCCGGTGTGGGTTTCTCTTGCCTCTTGTGATTTTCAAACTGCACGAAACTGCAGTTTCCATAAAACAGGGGGGAAAAAAATACCACAGTATCTTTTTGAAAGGAACAAGATTTCAAATAACTCTCGGAAGGTTAGGGCAGATTATGGCTCAGTTAATTTGAGTCTAATGATAAATGAGCTTGTTCTGTTAACTGGTAGGATCATGGGAAAATCAGCACTAATAGACATTATTTTAACAAATTGCCATTTTAAATCATGCTCCTTGGGGTTCTTAACGCAGATTTTATCAATTACATGCTTACAGTACAAATTAGCGAAAACACTTTTTTAAACCTTTCCAACAAATTAGATTCAAAGGAAGGAGGGGAGGGGACAAATTTTATTCATGAGCTGCTGAAGGCAGAGAACAATTGTGTGCTTGGTGGAGGATAATGCATAAATAGATAACTGTAATATATATCACATCATCATAGGTTTATTTGTAAAAAAAGAAAAAAAAAACGGGAAAGGAAAAAATTTGTGAAGCGTTCCATATTTTTAAAAAGAGCCTTGGTAGTACAGTGGTCTAAAGCACCCTGTTATTAGGACCAGCTGCCTGCAATTACTGCAGGTTCGAATCTCGCCAGGCTCAAGGTTGACTCAGCCTTCCATCCTTTCTAAGGTAGGTAAATTGAGGACCCAGTTTGTGGGGGCAATAAACTGACTGTATAAATATACAAAAGGATGAAGGCTATTGCTTAGTGCATTGTAAGCCGCCCTGAGTCTCTGGAGAAGAGCGGCATATAAATCAAATTAAAAAAATAAATAAATAGTATGTTCAGTGGTCCAAATCATATCTGTTCTCTTCCATTTTTTCTCCATAACTCTGACATTACATGTACCAACTTTTTTAAAAAAATATTTCATGATATAATGTAACTAGAGGTATTCACAGACTATTACAAACCTAGGAATGTGGAATCTGAGTTGCCTCCACCAAGAATTTCAATTTAACATGCAAAAAAAAAAAAAATCTATATCCATTCTTTAGCACTAGTAAGTAGGAAGTAACTCTTATATGTTAAGTAGGGCTTATTTAAGAATTTCTCAGAATTTGGTTGGAAACCACAGGAACTAAATCAAGTTTATTTTATTTATTAATCAAATTTATATCAAAGAGTCGCAGTGGCGCAGTTGTTAGAGTGCAGTACTCCAGGCTACTTCTACTGATCACCAGCTGCCAGCAGTTTGGCAGTTCAAATCTCACCAGGCTCAAGGTTGACTCAGCCTTCCATCCTTCTGAGGTGGGTAAAATGAGGACCCAGATTGTTTGGGGGCAAGAGACTAACTCTGTAAACCGCTTAGAGAGGGCTGTAAAGTACTATGAAGCGGTATATAAGTCTAACTGCTATTGCTATTGCTATATAGCTGCCTATCTCCTTCCAAAGGGGAATCTAGGAAGCGCTGGGTTCCACTTTGTGCAGGCATTACAATTGTTTTCCTCGAGTGGTGCGGTGGCCTAGAGGTGGAGCTATCGCCTCACAATCAGGAGGCTGTGAGTTTGATCCTAGGTAGAGGTAGATATTTCTCTCTCTGGGCACAATGAGAATATATCTGCTGAAAAAAAACTCTGCATTAGTGACGGGAAGGGCATTCAGCCAGTAAACACTCAGCTCCATTCAGTTGCCTAGACACCAGCCTGCAAGGGATAATGGGGTAATTAAAAGGAGATGATGATTATTACAATTGCTTTCCTCCTTTTGCCGCTTTCAAATATGTTGAATCAGGGGTGAAATCCAGCAGGATCTGACAGGTTCTGGAGAACCAGTAGTGAAAATTTTGAGTAGTTCAGAGAACTGGTATTGGAAATTTTGAGTAGTTCAGAGTACTGGCAAATGCCACCTCTGGCTGGCCCCAGAGTGGGGCGGGAATGGAGATTTTGCAATATTCTTCCCCCAGAAGTGGGGTGGGAATGGAGATTTTGCAGTATCCTTCCCCTGCCACGCCCACCAAGCCATGCCCACCAAGCCACGCCCACAGAACCAGTAGTAAAAATATTTGGATTTCACCACTGTGTTAAACTCTATTTGTTATGATTAATGGTGACTGGCAATGAGGGGAGCCATTGTTACATGCCTGCTCTAAGTTGATTTTCTGTTTCCAAAAATAAATATTAAATATCATTCCTTTTACCTCTCAACTTCAGGGAATAAATGTTGGTGCTAATGTAGCCAAGGCACCATGAACATCCATGAAGGAGAGCTACCATCAAGCTGGATGAAACCTCAAGATTTGGAGAAATTGAAACAAAACCGAGTTTTCGATTGTATTTCAAGGCATACAAAATCAGAAGGCATAACCCAATAACTGTGGACTTCATGCCGAAATCATTGCTATCCATTGCCTTAAATATCCAAGGAAGTCATAGTTCTGCTCAAAAGAAAATTTACATAGCTCAAATGTAAAGATGATGTTTAGTTGAGTGGACTCCTGGTGATAAAATTCATAAAGCTCTTGACAGCTTTATGGAAATAATTTACAATTACTTCTTTTGAACGGTTTTCAATTTCTCATTCTAGTTTATGGTTTTCCAATTCTAATTGGGTTCCTTAGTCATGTATTTATTTATTTATTTTGCAAACTAAGCTAGTTATTGCTACCTGCTGGTAAAAAGAAGAACTTTCTAGCCAAGATCTAATATTTGTGACTTTATTGATTCATCCATGTATCTTTCTTGACAAAAAACCCAGAAAAGATACGGAAAGGCTTTTCTACTAACATCTTCCATAAATCCAATTTCTCAGACTGGCTCAGCTGGTTATTTGCTGCTGAAACCCAAAACAAATTTTTCAAGATCAGCCAAAATTGGCTAGATTCTTGGCACATCCATACTGAGATTCCTAGCTTAATAGGAGAAAATAGTTAAAGTGGTGGTCTTGCCAGTAACTATAAAATACAGACCTTTGGAAAGATTTAAGAAAAGAAAGCAAATGAAATTCTGAATTAGGTCTACGTACATAGTAACATAGAGGGACGCGGTGGCTCAGTGGCTAAAATGCTAAGCTTGTCGATCAGAAGGTCGGCAGTTCAGCAGTTCAAATCCCTAGTGCCACGTAACGGAGTGAGCTCCTGTTCCTTGTTCCAGCTTCTGCCAACCTAGCAGTACGAAAGCACGTAAAAAATGCAAATAGAAAAATAGAGACCACTTTGGTGGGAAGGTAACAGTGCTCCGTCCGCCTTCAGCATTTAGTCATGCTGGCCACATGACCATGGAGACATCTTTGGACAGCGCTGGCTCTTTGGCTTAGAAACGGAGATGAGCACCGCCCCCTAGAGTCAGGAACAACTAGCACACATGTGCAGGAGAACCTTTACTTTTACCTTATATAGTAACAGTCAGTGTGTTTTGCAGTCAAAAGATTTGACACTGTTCTAGAGAGAAAGATCAGCAAACAGAATCACATATTTTGGACATATCATGAGAGCAGATAACAGAGTAGAGAAATTAATCATGTTAGTAAGGTTGAGGGAAATAGAAGAAAGGGAAAGAGTGAGCAAGCCAGATTGATGCAATCAATAAAATTACTGAAATGTTATTGTAAAAACTATAGATAAGTGGAGAAAGGTCAAGATAGTTAGTATTTGATTGTACAGTCATCTGAAATCAGATATGACTTGATGACAGCTCCTAACTAATTATGAGAAAGACAACTAGGGCTGTGATAGCCAGCTACTCTCAAGGAAAGTATTATGAGATACCAAATTCATATTCTCAGTCGGAAAATGTTACTTCCCTTACAATGCTAATAATCTAAACCTAAGGCACTGAAGAGCTGTTGTTCTAATTTCTTGTAAGCAATTTTGGTTTCTTTCATTTAATTCACTTTGCATATCCTTATGGAATAACATTTTGCAGGTAGAAGATGCTACATCCATACTAACTGAAACAAAATACACAATCTAGGCCACAGGACCAGGCTTAGCCTATTTAAATCTTTGATGTATCTTCTGGATTCAAGTTCCTAGGAAAGTATCTAGCTAATAAGAGGAAGGACTAGATCCACGACTCGTGATGTGATATCAGTTTGATTTTAATTGAATGAAGATATAATATGCACTTGGATTTTTATAAAGGAGAATATTTGTTGCCCAGGATTGAAATGAAACCTCCTTTGTGCTTTCTGAGCTTGGTTGTTTTACAGATACAGATTAACAGAGTTGGAAGGTACCTTGTAGGTCATCTAGTCCAACCCCCCGCCCAAGCAGACCCTACACCATTTTTGACAAGTGGCAGTCCAATCTCCTCTTGAAAGCTTCCAGTGATGAAGCTCCCACAACGTCTGAAGGCAAGCTGATCCACTCATGGATTGCTCTCACTGTCAGAAAAATTCTCCTTATTTCTAGGTTGAATCTCTCCTTGATCAGTTTCCATCCATTATTCCTTGTCTAGCCTTCAGGTGCTTTAGAAAATAGCTTGACCCCCTCCTCTCTGTGGCAGCCCCTCAAATATTGGAAGATGCTATCATGTCTCCCCTGGTCCTTATCTTCACTAGACTAGCCACTCCCAGTTCCTATAACCATTCTTCCTATGTTTTAGTCTCCAGTCCCCTAATCTTCTTGGTTGCTCTTCTCTGCACTTTTTCTAGAATCTCAACATCTTTTTTATAGTGTGGTGACCCAAACTGGATGCAGTTTTCTAGTCGTACTAAGGCTTTACAGAATGTTACTCTTGCAGAGGTTTCAGTACCTAGCACTGGTGATGTTATCTAGTGTGAGTAATGAAGATCCAAGACCTGTCAGCTTGAGTTTGTTTTGGATTCAGTCAGTACTTTTGGGACTGAGGCCCCTGGTATTCAGTTCAAGACTAAATATGATTCTTAGCCTAGGGGTATTTTCACAATGCTCTTCTGAATCTTTATCACACTTGACAGTTGTATGAAAAGAGTAATAGCTATTCTATACCCTATAATGAACTGTTTCCTGTATAAGAGGGTGAGAGATGGGTACCTTGGTCTATGTACCAAATGAATGACCCATTGGGATCCCCATATTAAAACAACATGAGGCCAGAATCTGAAAATAACATTTAACACAGCACAGTACTTAAGCAAAAGGGTTTGGTTGAAATCTGCATATGGTGGACTGATTGGGGCAGATTGTAGGGGTGGCACCGAAATATAATTTTATCATATTTTATCTATATTTTTAAATTATTGTATTTTATTCCATCTTCATCTTAGATTGCATTTTATTCCAATTTCATTTTAAATCGTATTTTATTTTAATTTCATTTTAAATCGTACTTTATCTAATTCCATTTTAAATTGCTTTTTATCAAATTTCAGTAATAATTTGTTTCTGGAACTCTGCACTTTGATATGGTTCAAGGGCAAATCAATCAATCAATCAATCAATCCTTTATTCCTGCTTCGTAATACCAGTCCTTCTATCTTTCCACCAACAATTGTATTGTTTCATCAATAATAGGCTGTGTTCTTTTATATCAAGGTAAATGAATAAGGCCTCCAAGTTTCCCCAGGTCTGTCCCCAAATCACTTACTGTATCCCACTGGGATGTGTATTAACCTGTCCAATTCCTCTTGAAATCATAGTCAATTAAGGCAGAATCACTAAAAAACCAAACAAGTCCTTAATTATAGAGTCCTGTTGTAGATTTTGCTTTCTCTAACATGCCGTAAGAGAAAGTTGGGCATAGGCTTATATAACTACTGGCCGTAATTTACTTTCTAAAGTTTTCAGTACTTGTTCAATTATGGATATCAAATTGACTATTGATGACCACATAGACTGGATTTTCCAGAATGATCTTGGCCTTTCAGGTATCCTACTGCAAATAACCCATCCATACTGCTGATGATCATCCTTTTCTCTTTATTTCTTCCTTTCCCAGCAGGATGGACTTCTTAAGGGAAGTTCCTCTTCATTCAGATTACAAAAAAATGGTCAAAATACTATCTGCAGTCTGTAGGGATTCTCAGTCCTCCAGGTCATGGTTGTCCCAAAGGTGCCTTTTTTAGGAGGCAACTGGACTTTCTTGTTTTTCTTTGAAGATCTTTCACTTCTCATCCAAGAAGCTTCTTCAGCTCTGATGGGGAATGGTGGGGAATGGAAAGATTTATATTCCTTGCAGACATTCCTTGAAGCACTTTATCTGTGTCCTCAGGATCACCTGAGTAGTTCTCCTGGTTCCTGTAGTCTGCACTTTTAGCCATACAATTTGGGATGAACACCCTTTGAATGGTGTGGGAGTAGGCATGGATTTCCAGAGGAAAAAAAAGTTGCAGATTATAGGAATCAGGAGCACTACTCAAGTGACCCCGAGGACACAAATAAATGAAGGGGTGGGATTCAGAAATTTTAGCAACCGGTTCCGGGTGTGGCCATGGTGGGCGTGGCCTACTCAGGTTCCTGCACCATGGGGGGTGCAATTTTGCCCTCCCCAGGCTCCAGAGGCTTTCCTTGAGCCTCTGGGAAGGCGAAAACGGCCTCCCCCATGCTTTGGAGGCCCTCCGGATAGGCCCATTTCCGGACTTCCAGAACTTCCAGTAGGCCCTTTTTTCACCCTCCCAGAGTCTCCGTGCAGGCCCTGCACTTATCTGGCATCCAAAACGGACTGCATGGAGACTCCTGGGAGGGATGGGGTGGAGAGTGGGGTGGGCAGGGTCAGCCAGTGTTTGCAACTACCGGTTTGGCAAACCAGATTAAAATTAATATCCGGTTCGCACGAACCAGTCCAAACCAGCTGAATCCCATCCCTGGATAAACCTCCAAGTGCTTCAATGACTCTCTAAAAGGATGCAAATGACCAGCTGTCTGCAAGGAATATAAATCCTTCCATTCCCCACCATCCTGTCAGAGCTGAAAAAGCTTCTTGCATGAGAAGCAAAACATCTTTTTTTTTTTTTAAATTGATTTATATGCTGCCCTTCTCCGAAGACTCAGGGCGGCTTACAATGCGTTAAGCAATAGCCTTCATACTTTTGTATATTTTATACAAAGTCAGCTTATTGCCCCCACAAACTGGGTCCTCAATTTACCTACCTTAGAAAGGATGGAAGGCTGAGTCAACCTTGAGCCTGGCAAGATTTGAACTTACTTTAATTGCAGACAGCTGGTGTTAAATTACAGTGCTTAGTCTGCAGAGCTATCCAGGCTCTGTTCAAAAGAAAAACCAAAAAGTCCAGTGGCCTCCTGAGAAAGCACCTTTGGGACTATCTTGAGTCATTTATTGTTGTTGTTTTAACCAACAACAATGAATGATAAAGTATCCAACTCTTGAGGACTTTATAAGCAAGTGCTCTCATGCTACCATGTCAAGCACAGCTTCTTCCAATTGTTGAGAGCTCAGCTTTCTATCAGATCTGATGTTGTCAAGTCAGTGTGTTCTTTGCTTGCCCCTTCTTCTTGTTCCACCAACCATTCCCAGCATCATTGTCTTCTTCTCCAGTGAATTTGTATGCATGACATGGCCAAATGAAATCAGACATAGTCTTATGATGTTATCTTCTAGTGATGTGTCTGGTTTTAGAGTCATTTATAGCCAGTACTTATTTTACTTCAGAGTTTTATTCATTTACATCAATGTAAGAACGAGCATAGAATAGAATAGAATAACAGAGTTGGAAGGGATTTTGGAGGTCTTCTAGTCCAACCCCCTGTTTAGGCAGGAAATCACCACTTCAGACAAATGATTATCCAGCATCTTCTTAAAAACTTCCAGTGTTGGAGCATTCACAACTTCTGGAGGCCAGTTGTTCCACTGATTAATTGTTCTGGCAGGAAATTTCTCCTTAGTTCTAAGTTGCTTCTCTCCTTGATTAGTTTCCACCCATTGCTTCTTGTCCTGCCCTCAGGTGCTTTGTAGTATTTTGCTTATCTGTGTCTTTTTGGGCATTAGAGCAAAACCTAGGATACATTAGCAAAGTGGTTATATTTTATTTCAACATGTGCTACTCGAAAGCATTCCAGTAAAGACCATTGTTTTCCAGATACCTTAATAAAAATGTATCATCAAGTAATGAGCTTTAGAAGTGATTAAATGTTTAAGCATATTACTATTATTATTTTTTTTTAAAAAAAAGCCATGGTGAAGTGGAAAATTAGATAGTTGTAAATGAGTTGATTAAGATTGTTTCCTTTGTAAGATTTTAAGTGGGTGATGGCATTGTCAGAGTAGATGCACTTTGCTGAAGGACATTATTTTCAATGTATTTTTTTTTTTTTTACAATAATGAGGATGTCACTGGTCCCTCCACAAGCAGATGGCAAGATATGAGTTTCATAATTAATACATTTATTTATTCTCGGTTGCTTCAACTGAACTGCAAGAGATGCTTTAAGAGTCTTCTATTGCTGGACTTTAAATTAAATATCACTTTCCAGGGACCTGAACTAAACTACTCATGTTTAAGCACACATTTGAAGATTAATTAATTTTTATTCAAGTCTGAATATGTATGCCTGTTGTGAATCATGCATATTGAAACACCCACTCCTCACACTCATGATTTTTCTCCAGACAGGAACAACTACCCATTCAAAATGGAGGAAAAAAAGAAAACAGATTCAGAATGAATATGCTCTGTTGGCTGTTAAAAGATTCAATTTCTCTCGACCCTTTTGTGGCCAGTACAGCAATAAAAAGAATAGCAGCTCACTTGTCCATTGTGTCAGTGTATGAGAGTTCATGAATTGGAATAGACATGGTAACCGGTCAGCCAATGGGGACTGTTTGGTGACTCAGACAGCTCGGAGCCTGGACATGGCTTAGATTGACTGATCTGTCTATATATAAAAGAGTGATTATAGTCTCTGTATTATTATTACTTCTGTGAATATTGCTTCTGTGAATATAGCTTCTGTGATTTTGTATTCTGGCTTCTGAGTTCTGGTTCTGGCTTCTGCTGCATGTGGATTGTATACATGTATCATACTTTATATTATTGTATATAAAGAAGTTTTTTTATATAAATGAGTCCTGCTGAATTATTTACTTGTGTGCTGGTTGGATTGCTGCAAACTCTAACACATTGTGACATGAAACGGAATCTGAACATGGACTGATAGCTCATCAAATTGATGAGTAATCTGAAAAGCTTCAGTTTTTCAGCTCTATCCTACAGCTCCCTGTCAAATGGATTTATTTTTCTTAATCCCTTTAACAATATTTATTTACTTACTTAAATTGCTAGCTTGCCCAATTTTAAAATGTCTCTGAGTGGCTTTACAAAATTAGAACAACAGGACTGGCTAAATGACAAACATCCCTAAAGCAATGATCAACCAAGGGAACAGAATCATCCATCCATAAACCTTCCTACTTTAAGGAGCTTGTCCATTCATGTTAACTGAAGACCTCCAGGAAAAGCCAAGTTTTTGAGGAATGCTTGAAGGTGGCCAAGCTGAAAGCCATGCAGAATGTTGGAGGAAGGCTAGTTTCCAAATCTGCCCATCGCTCATTTCTTCATGTACTCCTGATGGCCACAGAAGAAGATGAGAAACAGAGGAAATTGAGTTGAAGACCACAATTCTGGTTTATGATCACTGCAATCAATTAAGTCAGGGTACAAAATGCAGTTTTGGGGGCTGCAAGTGTCATAACAACATTCATTTTGTAACAGAAGAGCTTCCTCCAAATGGGTATTGTATTTTTTTTAATGAAGAAGCTGCATATGAGTCATAATAAAAGCCTAAACAAGGGACTTATATCTTTCCAAGTGGCTTCATTGTTGAATTCCTCTTCCACTTGGATCAGAATATGGGATCCAAGATTGGCAGTTTGCTAGGAAGGAAACAGAACAACAAAGTAACAGAGTTGGAAGGGACGTTGGAGGTCTTCTAGTCCAACCCCTTGTTCAAGCAGAAGACCAGATATCATTCCAGACAAGTGGCTATCCAGTCTCGTCTTAAAAACCTCCAGTGATGGAGTACCCATCACTTTCTTTTGATATAAGCTTCCTTTAGATAGAAAGCTGCTTTAGTTTCCCCCTTTCCTGCCCATGGTAATTGATTATTCTCAGATATTTGTCAGGAATCTTAAAGTGGAGGAGCAATTAATCCTTTGGGAGTACCATGGAGTTGAGCAAACTCAATGGATTTATACATCTTCAAAGTGATTTACATTTTTCTCCGTAAAGCTGACCACAGATTAACAACAGACCGACAAGAGACAGCCAAACTGAAACTCTCAGGGCTTACAGTATCTTAAACCAAGTTCTTACCAGTTCCTTAGCAATATATTAGCTTTCTTTTACATTTTATCCGCTCTTTACAACTTGGGGATTTACTGGCTGAGATTTACAATCTATGATCTACAACTGATGGCAGCTTTATTGACTCCCTAAGGTGACTCTGCTTATCTTTCTTTTTTTTTCCACACTCTTAATTTGGTTTTCCAACTGAACAACAACAACAAGCAGATGTAGAAGTTAAAATGTATTCTTTCAGAATTAATTTCAGTGAGAAGTATGACGAATTAGTGACCAAGTTCGAACAGCATGTAAACCTATACCAGACCATATCAAGAATTATTCTCACCCTTGAGAGTTCAAAGTTTAGAGATTCCAATTTCTCTGAATCTTTCTTGAAATATTGTACTCTTGTGTTGTGGTCTGCCAGCAACTTGTGGATCTGGCAATGGAGTTGGACAGCGATGAGGCTGAGGAAGAACATGGGCCAGTTCTGGAGGCTGGGGAAGGCCCGGATGAGGGCTCTGTGTCGGACATGGAGATGGGGACAGGGCCATCGGGGAGTGATGTGCAGATTCCAGAGCCTCCAGAAGCTGACAGTAGAGAGGCAGAGGAACAGGAGGAGCCTGTTCCTAGTGCACGTATGAGAAGAGCTACCAGAAGGCAAGAGCAGCTGAAGCAAAGAGGACAATTCAGGAGTAGGGCCAAGGGATGATTGGCCCCTCCCATAAGGCTTAAAAGACCAGCAACGGCTCTTGGGCTCTTTGTCGGAAAACAACGTTGATAGACTTGTTCTTGTCTTGCTGCGTTTATCTCTGATTGGCGTCTTCTGCTTCTGAACTTTTGCCAAGAGAAGCCTTTGGCAGTTTGTCTAATTATACCAAGGTTGGTGATTAGACTGAAGAATTTGTGCTATGAAGAATTTGTTTTGATTTAGTTTGGACTACGCTGAGAATGAGTTAATTCTCAGCTGTTCTAATAAAGTCTGTTTGTTTTGGAACTGTTTGCGTCTAATACTACCTACTTGGGCCTGGGTCACAACAGATAGTTGAACTCAAGATAGGATGTGACCAAAACAGAAACAAATGAAACAATTGCTTCTTAATGTTTGTACATTCTTTACCTTTTACTGACACATTTCTAGCTTGCAATAAATATCCATGCCAATTTGTAAAGTACCGCCAAGTCAGATATCTTTCATCCTTTGCTTTGTGTCAGATTTTTCTTCCTTAGCACTTCCTTGACCCTTCTCTTTCTTAAATATCATTCTGCTGTTTTCATCTTATTTCTTTAAACTAGTGTGTGTGTGCATATCTGTGTTTGTATGCACTAGGCACGCTCTTTTCCTTAAATTCTGTCTTTGTTTAGAAAATTCCAAAAAAAAAAAAAAAAAAAAAGCCAAAGTTGAACAAACATTTTGCACGCATAAGGAAAGAAAGTGTTAATTTTCTTCTCCTGGGCCACTTTTTTTTTTTATTTA